>LOJH01035051.1:0-12714 GCA_001685095.1 Ellobius talpinus | reverse complement strand
TGGTAAATGTTAGTGAGGTTGTGCTGTAAAACTCTTCACAAACAGGAGCGTTTTTCCCAGAGGAACGTGCATAAGTTTGTGTACTGTCTACCTGGGAGCTGAATCACAATTTGTCGTTGGTAGACTAAATGATCTTAGGAAAACCATCACATCTATGTTTAGCGTAATAAATAGAAAATGTTGCTTATGAAGTAACTAGAAAGGGACCCAAGTGACAAAAAAGGGGTGTAGGGAGCAAGACACTAAACAAAAATGGAAAGAGTGATAACAGGAAGTGGGGTAAAAGGTGCAAGGCAGGGAGTTAGGGGGAGAGGGAGAGAATCAACCAATATGGAATATTCATGAAAAACCTATGTGGAAATCTATTGCTTTGCAAGCTAATTCAAAAAATAAGTCTTAATTTAAAAGGAAATATTTGTCTGAAACAGTGTATAAATGCTACACTTCACAAATAAAATTCAGCACTTAGCAAGTGTCATTATAGACACCATTCATCTATATTCATCCATATAAAAGGAGGAACTAACTGAACATCACTTGCCATTTTCTAACTATGCTCACTGGGTCCTCCAAGTAGACACTTGCTTTAATCTAGATCAGTGTTGGCATTCATTTATGAATGTCTATATTGTTAATTTTCATTGTTAGAATGGTAATTATTATCACCTATTGTTCTCAGAACCAAGCCTGTCTTTGACAGTCTTGGTGACACAAACATCTTATAGGTATACAAAGGTCGCTGAGAGAACCTCCAGTTAAGTCTGCTGCATTGTAGAATCTCTTAATTTTTCTCTTACATTCATTTATTTATTTATTTGTTTGTTTGTTTGTTTGTTTGTTTATTTTGTGTATGGGTGGGGCACATGTCACAGTGTAGATGCCTTGGTGCATGTGTGGAAGTCAAGGGGCAACAAGTGAAAACCAGTTCGCACTTTCTACTTTGTGGATCTCAAGGATTGGATTAAGGTCTTCAGATTTAGCTGAAAGCCCCTTCACTCACTGAGCCATGTCATTCACCCATTTTCCAGACACCATATTATTACTGAACTAGCAGATACTTCTCTGACAAAATCACAGCAAAGGAAGCAAGTGAATTGAGTATAGTTTTACTGACTTCTAATACTCAATGACACATATAAAATTTTCAGAAAGAGGAAGATACAAGAAAGGTATAGACTCTTAGATTTTGTGTTTCACATGTTGGTTTTATTAGTTCCATACACTGTATTCTCATGAATAGTTTCCTTATATGACTCTCTGCTAACTTGAAATTTTCTTTAAAATGATAAAGTTATGTAAGGAGTGTAATGACACATAAGTCTTCAATAGGAGCTTCAAGGGAATTATATTCATATACATGTATCATATAAGCTGACATCAATTAAAACCCAAGATAGTGAGGCAACCTAAATTAAAGCTGTCTTTTCTACTTCCCTGAGCCATGGATGAATGAGCTGCTTCTATGGTTAGTGAGTGAGTAGGAAAAATGAAAGAACTAGTCATGTGTCCAAAACCTAGGGTCTAGCACCAAACTGTCACTAAGAAGAGGCATTTGTGGTGTTTGGAATCAAAATAGACAGGAAAGAGGATCCTTTAGGTCAAGAACTTTAAAGGACAGTAAAGTTTCTGATAAGCAAAAACTAACAGAAGATCTTTATAAGGAATTCCTTAGCCCCCAACCCCCATTTTCTGGAACTTCTTGGTTTCTTGATGATTATAGACTATGTATAAGAATAAGAAGAGCAGGTTAGTCTTCCTAGGAAAGAGCCACCATTGACTATCTAATACCAAATGGTACTGGCTAAACATATAGAAGCAACACTTAATGAACTCAACAGGTTGTATTAAGCTTTGTGGGGGGGTGTAATAATAAAGAAGAAGCCATGAACTTAAAAAGAGGGGAAATATGAAAAGGGTTGGAGTGAAGAGGGAGAAATGACGTAGCTGTGTTTTAATTAAAATAAAGTTTAAAATATATAGTTTTTTAAAAAGGAGAATGAGAAGAGAGAAATAAAGAGACTAAACAGAAGAGGACTCTTGAAGAAAAGTAAGGGCTTAAAGGATGAAAGGAATGGCAGAGAGCATTCCCAAGCCATCCAAAACATAGGGAGTTACACAAAGATAACAGGAGCATGCCATCTCCCTTGCTCACCACCAGCTCCAGTACAGCTGGCTTACTGCCACGTGGCACGGCTATTGGTCAAAAAATCTGAACCGCTCAGACACATTGGAGTATGAGCTATGTAGCATAAGATGGAACAAACTGTCAAAGGGGTCAACCAGAGTACAGAACACCTGCTTTGTGTTCACGTCACTCAGAGCCACCACAGAAGTCTGAAGGTCAAGGCTGAGAGAGAGGAAAAGAAAGGCATGGTGATCCTTATAGGAAACAAACAGAAATGGCTTAAAGCTGAGGCCATTTTGTTAAGGCAAAATAAATCAAATTCTGATAACCTTAGCACAGGTGAAAAGAGACGTAACTCTACAACCAGCATTCATTCTGCTTTCTCATCTGGAGTATGACTGAATTCAGACTTTCATTACTTAATTAGCTATTAGGTTTGTAACATTTTCTTCAAGTCAAACAGAAGATAACTTTAAGGAATGGTGTGTCTTCTAGAGAAAGGGCAGGATAGGCCACACTGCTAGGGGAAAGGTGCTCCTATCATAGCCAGCTACCTTCACACAAAACCTCTATGAATATTGTAGGAGGGAGTGACAAGCTTTAAAGGGGAAGGAGGAGAGAAATGACACTTACTGGATCATTACAGAAGAGTAAGATCAACCCTCCAAAAAAACTCACATCCACTGACTGCTTTCAAAGCCCTACTTTTGAGAATTGTTTTGGTATTATATTTGTTTTAATTCTATAGTATTTAAGTTTGGGTAATAAAGGGAAATCTGGGTGTTATCATAGTCTCAAAAGATTCATTTTTTTTAAGTTCACAGGGCATGCAAGGGAAGAAGGAGGACAGAGGAGGTTCACAGTTGCAGTTTTGCAGACTGCTTTCCTCCTTACCTAAAAGCTACTTGATCTTAAAAGACAAAAACAAAAACACCCCAATTGGTATCAGTGACCTTGCAAAAATATTCAGGCAATAATTTACTGAAAAAATAATATGGAATATGTAGAAAAACTAGCAGTAAATATATGTATTGTATGACCAAAAGTACTGAGAGAATAGTTATATTAAAAGTATTTAAATATTCCTCAATAGAGAAATTCAAGTTGTAATTCTGAGGTTGTTGCTAGAGAAATCAGTAATAAAATGACACCAAGAACAAAAATAATGACTATTAAGGGACAATAATTTCTCTTTGGACCAAAAGAACACTCAGACTATATCCATAGAACAGTTGAGTACTAAAGATGGTTATTACTATAAAATTATTTGATCCATCATTTCATTTCAAAGGTAGAAAAAAATCTCATTCTTACACCATGATGTTTAGAGATAAATTATACAAATTGTTAAGAGCAAGTAAGTGGCCATCCAGGTCTTGAGGTCATCTCCCCAGTTTCAAGGAAGCATAAATTCTGGAGCTCTTTAGTTTTTGTATGACCTAATCAATTCAAACCTGGCAGGGATTAGAGAAATGGAATATACTGACATGCCAATATTTTTAGAATAATCCTCATTAAATCAACAATGAAATGACAATTCTAAGAGCTCTTCAGCAAGTTTCTAATAGAAAGAAAAAATACAGAGAACAAAGTTGGGAAGAGAAAAGAAAGATCATAAATAGACGTGAAATAGAAGTCCTGTATGTCTGAGGACAGGCCCCGGTGTGTGTTTCAGTTGTCTGTAGGGAAATGACTAGGTAGGGGGTGGGAGCAATGCCTGGCGTCCTCTCTGATGAGGAAAAGAGAGGAAATTAATTTAAATTACAAATAAAGGAATTTAAGTGAGATGGAAAGACTTTTCACTGGCACCAAAGGCTTTATAAACCTTGGAAAAGATTCCAGGGGAGGTTTTCAAGTTCCTATCTGGATGTATTTACAAGAAGAAAGATACTCATCAGCCTTGGGTGGCTGAAGCAGAGACACAGGAATTCGCTCTCAGCTGAGCTGGGTAGGTGCTGTTCCATTTCTGTCAAGCCCAGTGCAGGCCCTAGAACGGCGAGTGACATTGCTCCTGAGAACAACCCAAAGTAATCATTTCCTTGGAAAATCAATTGGCATCTGCTCGTTGGTTATAAGTGGAATGAATGTACAATTATAATACATTCTGGTTTTTATTTTCTTTTTAGCCTGGTTTCCAGTGGAAAGAAAGAAGGCTTATGAAATCTCTCTGGCAGGCTGCACACTGCTTAATACATTTTCATTTTCCTTCTGCAGGCTGGTTACAACCAAATCTTTTAGAAAATAGTGGAGACCAAAGTAACAGTACATGAACCCTTCGAGTGGGGAGTGGGAAATACCCTTTTCCCCTTGCTCCAGAGGGAAACTTCTTTCCTTCCTCATCAGTCTCTCCTTATCTTCAAAACGAACTACATCAAGTTTTCTGCAGACTGAGAATTTCACTTGCTTCAGTTCCAGCTGAGAACAGCACCGGTTCTAGCACTTTGTAGCAAATCCTCTAATTGATTGTGTTTCTCTGTTTACACAGCTGTCCATCTGTTTGCCCATTGTTTTCACTCTATCAATTGTTTGGTTTTTATTGCAAGCTCTTAGAGGCAAGGTGTGGAGTTTCATTTACTTTATACAACACTGTGCACACATGTGCAGGTGGGACTGTTTGGCAACAATGGTGCCTGGTATGATTGAAAGTTAAAAAAAATATTGCGCATTGATTGATCAAAGCCATAAAGAATGGACTCAAAGAGAGGAGTCTTTGTAATATCCTGATTCTCCTATGTGTAGGAGAATAAACAAAGTATAATTGCTGTTGGGGATCATCAGGGCATTGAACAGTGTGAGCAGGCAACTGGAAAGGCTAATAATCGAGGTTGGAAATTGAAAATAACAAAACAAACAAGATAGCATTTATTTAGGCATTTGCCCCAAGCATGACCTTCCCATCTTTTGTGTGCAAGTCCCATCTTGTTGGGGTTCTCAGTTTAGACCACTGGTGGTCACTTGGAGCTGTTGCATCTAGTGCACCCATAAAAGACTGTAAGTTCACAGCATCCTGGTTGTCTTATGTCTTTGTTTTTAACCCATGGAAACCTCAAGTCATTTTTAGTAGAATTAGTATTTCCACCTTCCCACCCATCCCTGTAAAAAAAAAATACCCTCCAATATTCCCGTTATCTCTCAGTGGTCCTCACTCACCCAGAAAGACAGGGGTGAGTCACTCCACTTTGTTTGTTGGGTTAAAAATTCCATTTTTCCTTAGGAATCTTCAAAGTTGTGTTTGTGAAAGGACAGAATGACTAACAGAAATCTATCCCTCGGGGTAAGCATAAGAAATGACATTTCACTTAATCTAAGAAATATTTTCTAAGAACCAGCTAAGAGCCATTCACTGCGTTCCAGGGAGAATGAAATGAATCTTAGCTTCTGTCTTTAAAATGTAGATAAGCAAGGGCTAGAGAGATGGTTCTTTGATTAAAAGTGCACACTGTTTTTCCAGAGGATCAGAGTTCTGCCTCCAGTGCCCACTTTGGGGAACTCACAACCACCTATAAATTCAGGTGTAGGGAAAACTGATGCCTTGAATCTCCATGAATACCTGTGCTTATATGCATAACCCATATGTAGACACACTCACACATACACTACATACTCATATATGCACACACGGAGAGATACACATAGATTCATGATTGCAATACACAGATGTATATACATACATATTCATAATTAAAATACTAAAAAGGTTAATCTTTAAAATGAGTGTGCATACATTAATTAAAGATTATATTAAGTGATAAAACATAACTTAATAAAAACAATAAAAAATAAGAATGTTGCCATATTGTGGGAGTGTGATGAAGACTGAATCAAATATAAAGTATACCTAGTAGACAGACCCTAGATGTAAAACATCCTAATAAATAACAGCTCTCACTAGTACTGGTTGCTACAACTTCATTTATAACTACTTTGTAGAAAAGATTTTTGAAAGCAAAATTTTACCTTAGGTAATAGACAATTTAATTTCATTGTTAGGGGAGGAAAGAATTGTCACATTCAAATAATAATCATAAAATTATCATCTAGAACACTGAAGTCAGTATGACCCCACCAAAACTGGACCTCAACCACACTTTGATGTCTGGAGTCTGGTTCTCATCCTGTTCTTGCTGGGATATTTCAGTCTTGGTCCCTTCCCAAGATCTTAGAAAATCTTTTTCTCTCTCCCTCCTTCTCCCAATTCATGGTTATTTCACAGAGCAGTAACAAGATAAATTTGAAGTTTTTCACATGTTTTGAAGGTACAAAAGTCAACTAAACCGGAATATGCCAACCTTTAACTTTTGAAAACAAATTGCTTAATAGATTCTTGTAGGTAAAATATTTCCATTTAATTAACTGATTACCAAATCAATCATTGTCTAGACATTGTTAACTGGTCATAATGGAAGTAATGAGATGACTTAAAGCAAAGATGTTAAAACACAGCTAGCTTAAGCCTAAAAATTTACATACTTTTTATATTTTGGTTCAGCTTAAGATTTGTTCTATATTGCCCAATATCTAGATCCATAAAAGAAGACTTTATATCTTATTCCCTTTAACTATTTACAATTAAAAAAGACAAAACCTTTGCTCATTTTACCATGTTATTTGGATGGCTTCTCGCTAGCCTGAAGCACCGTTATATTTTTAACATTGTAGCCTATCTGAAGAGTTATTTCATTGTTTGCTTTTCTAAGAAAGTGTGTGCCTTTCTTATTTCCTAGATGGCATGCCCCCGGGAAATAACACATGTTGGAAAAAAAGTGATTGACAGATGCACCAACAGTAAAAATATCTCAGGGAGAGTTTCTGTCAAATATCAACACTTGAATTACAGTGAAGGCCATTTCAGATCCCAACCATGGAAGTTCCTCTCCTCTAGCCTTCCAAACTAAAGTTACCATTTCTCAAGTACATTTACATTTTTAATAATTGATTCCACATTCCTATTTTCCCCATTTCAAAGTACTATAATCCAATCATGTCATATATGCCTTAGAGATGCAAGCATTTTCAGTTTTTCCCAGATCAATCAGTGTTGGCCCCTTTGAACCTTATAACTGGAGTCATGAGACCATTGATGTGTTTTATAAGAAAGAGGAAATGAATGTCTCACTAATCATGTTTAAAAGAAAGCCAGTGATTTAGCAATCTAGATTCTTGGTGGTGGCTTAATATGACCCTAAAATGTCTTCCTTTCTTCTATTTATCAAGATTCAGTTGTTAATTAAGATTTGATCCTGTTCCAGTAGAAAGGAATTTCATAATATATAGTCTCAAGTTTCTGTTAATTAAAATGATAATGGGCTCTCTCTGCTTCTAAACATTATATCAGTCATGGACTAAGTCAATAGACTTTCCTACAGGAAAGAACGACTGGCTTCCAGTAGCTTCAAGGTGCCTAACTCAATTTTTTCCTAAGTTCATCCATTTCTGAACAACTCAAATATGCAGTTGCAATACTTTTTTGTAGCAGTATTGAGCAGTGGACATTGGTCGTGCTCTTGACGCCACTATGCATCAGTAAGGTAATATTTAGTATCCCTTGCAAAAGTTGAAATTTAGTCCCTGGATGATGTTGATGGGATAAGACTGGGCAGTTTTGTTTTACTGATTCCTGGTTTGCCAAATTTTTCCTTCAGTGCTGTGCAAAAACATAGAGTCTTTCATCCCCCTGCCTCTATTCATTTGTGGCACAGTTATAGGATTAACTGAGAGTAGGCAGATAACAAAATTAGCAAGGAACTGGTCCAAAGGGCACATTTGTGTATCCCCTCTTTCTTCAGAAACCATAAGAATATCATCAGCCTGCTTTATGTTGGAAATTCAAGTCTGGTTAGGAGAGGTTGTGTTGATATATGTATTGAAACCTATGTCTAGATGTCCGAGAAAATATTATATGCTTCCTAAAATGTTATGGCACATCTATAAATAGCAATTTGGAGTAGCAATACACATTATACTCAATGGTTTTATAGAATTAAATCTCAGTACTATAGAATATATATAGTATATAGTATATAGAATCTTTTGATCATAGATCATACCTGGTTAGTGAAGCCCAACCAACCCACAAGGCTCTTGTATCCCACAATGAGTGGTACCACAGGGAACAGTTCTCATTCCACTTACCGAATGCAGTAAATATGCCACCTTATTCTAGATGCTTGAATTAAGACAGTCTCAAAAACAAAATAATAAAATTAAAACAAAACAAGATTGTTTTCAATGCTTATAATGATAAAAGAAAGTCTTTTTACTAAGACTTCTCCTTATCCAGTAAATAACCACATATTCAACAGCAATCAAATATCGGTGAGATATAAACATTCTTCATTTCAAAGCAAAGAGCCTGCTGAATGGTAATACAGTTTCAAAAGTATGTGATCTGATGAGGGAGCTCTCATCATACTCCTGAAAAAATTTTACGCTGCTGTGATTTTGTTTGTGGGTTTTTCTTTTCTTCCAAATAGAAGGAATGTACTTAACTCTAATCAGAACCATCAAAGTCTTTTAAAATATCCATAGAGTTTAAAATTTCTGGCTTAAAAAGAAAATAAAAGTGTTTAAAATTTCAAGTGCTGGTTTTCTTTCCCTGTTGAGTTCTGTGTTTCAGAATTGCAAGATGTGTTTATTTATAAGGGGTCTAACAAGTATTTAAAATACTAAACCATATGCCAGGCCCAGTTCTAGTTACAAGAAGATGTTTTTGTCTAAAAGAAACAAGTTTACTGCCCCCCACGTAGGGAACTAGAGGTTGGTATGCTGGTACCTGCCGGAAGTCCCTTGAGAGGTAGAGACAGGAGGTGCAGAGGTTCAAGGTCATCTTCAGCTACATAAGGAGGTTGAGGCTAGCCTGGGCTATCTGAAACCCTGTCAAGGAAAAGAGAAAGAGAATGTGATTGAGAGGGGGAAGGAAAGGAAAGTTACTGGAAGAGAAGTTCATGTGAACACAGACTTTAAGTGAGTATGATGCACAAAGAAAGAAGTTCTAATGCTAGTGTAGAATTAAAGCAAGGTTAGAGATGCATGTGCATGAGTAGTTTATTTTAGAGCAGAGCAAGAAGGTCCTTTGGGAGAGAGTGATGTTCACACTGAGATTTAAATGAGTAAGAGCCCATCCATATGGTGGTCTTGGGGAAAGGATTCCTGGGTGAGGGGTGGAAGGAAGGCTGAACTGAGCTGACAGTGAAAGATCGACGTAAGGCTTCTGGGTGTGGTATGAAGGTGGCCAGACATGTTCCAAAGGACCACAGCCTAGCACAGGGGACAGCCTCTTGTTCTTTCATAAACCAGCTTCAGAAGTTACCGAGTGTAGGGGCACACTCTCAGATGAGAGTATCTGCTATGAAAAGCAGAGAAATTCTGAAACCTGGCTTCAGTGGGAAGTATCTCACATGCTCTGTGACTCGTCTGAATGAGGGAGATGGATGAAGTGTGTCTATCTGCTGGAGTTGTGTCAGCCCTGAAAGAAAATTTACACAAATCAAAGCCCACCATGACCTTTTTGATAACTAAGAACAACTTCTAATTCAACTGAATGCAAATGAGATGGAAAATACATGACTTTTCATAAAGGAGACTTTCTCACAAATTGACTTCCTATATCGTAAATGCCCACGTCAAAGGGTCTCTAATCTTTGTCAGCAGGAATGGAACAAATGAGAATTTAGTACATGGTGGTGGAAAGTAATAAAGACAAAAGGTGCATGATCTATTTGTACAAATTTGTACATGTGTGTCTTTAACCAATGTGTTTAAAAAGGAGAAGTGTTTCTGGGTTCTAATTTAGGAAATTTCAGGTCATGAGCTCTTGACTGTGTTGTTTTGAGCTTCTAGTGGTACATTATGGTGGCAGTGAGTGGAAGAGGAGGCTTGTTCACCTTGTGATAGCCAAAAAACAAAGGAGAAATGTCAGGGTACCAATGTTTCCTCAAGGGCATTCCCCCAGGGACCTACATCCTCCCACTAGGCCACACCTCTCAAATGTTCCACTGTCTCCCAATGACTACACGGACTAAACAGTCATTTAACTTATGGGCCTCTGAAGAGATTCCAGATCTAAACTATAGCAACATATTTATAAAAATATACATAGAGTTGTTTAAATAAAAGTAAAACACATGTTCACTCGCTCTCTTCATATCAATAGATAAGAATCTCTATTGTGTCTTGAATGTGCACCAAAATTTTCTGTGTTTATACATTTCTACCATATAATTTCTCATATGATAAATTGGATCTACTATCAAATTCTCATGTGATAAAAAGATACAGTTGCTAATAATTACCTTCTTATTTTGCATACAAAGAAGTAAAAGCAAGCTTATTTTTCTACTTCAGAAGCTGTTCTGGAAATAAAGGAAATCCTGTGACAAGACAGAACCCAGGCCCGTGGTGCTACAAGAAGAGGCAAACAGGAATACTCGTCCTCCATTCCACTGGCCAGCCAAGTTTAAATGTAAGTTCGAAGAGGGAGGGAGGCACCAGACACGGTGTGGTCCACAGGTGAAGCAGAGGCTTGTTGCCATGGAGTTCATAAACAATTAGGCAAATAGGTACCCAGCCTATCTGCAAGAGCTATTGTCCTGTCTCCCATACTATCTACACTCCTGAAAAAGCCTTGAGACTATCACTAATATCAAGATTAAAAAATACACTTACAGTAACATGCAGAGTGCGAGCCTAGCTATTTTTTAAGTCCGGGCATGTTGAAATAGAGTCTCAGAATAATCATTTCCATAGGACCAGAGTAGGTATCCAAGTGTTCGCCAGATGTTAGCAGCTAGATTGTACAGGGAAAAATTGCTAACTTAAGCTTCTTTTCATGATTCAGCAAAGGATTTTAGGTAATAAAAGATCTGGATATTTGTAAAATAAATAATTCCAGTGCAAATGGGAAAATTAAAATAATCTTATCATCTCTCAGACATGTCTATATGTGTTTTTTCTACCATTATCATATTTCTCTTAATTGGGCCCATTTTTTTCCAGCTGATACTTAATAGTTTGGAATTATGAGCTATAATGAAGAAATCATTCATTTCAGATGACTGAAGTGATATGGACTGAATTTTCCCAAGGACAATCTAGGATGTTTGAAGCACTGCATGACAGAATAAATGTGTTTTTGTTCACGTGTGATATATAATATATCCACAGTGAAAAGTAATAACAGCATGGCAGAATCTTTTGTTCTTTAACTGATGTCTCAGTAGAAGCAAAAAGTATGAAGTACATCATTAGCTTTTGAACTTTGATGGAGAAAAAAGCCCACAACATAGCCTCCATTTCTGACAAGTAGACATTATATCAGAGTAGCCACACCACCCTGTGCTTATTACCGCTGCCTGGTTTTAAGTGTGACTTTTGGACTCACGGCTTGTGAGTTCCTAATATATAGGAGCACAATGACTTTTTTTACAGTGTAGTTTTAGTTTATAACTGAAAAGCTGATTAGTTAAGATTCTTCGGGTTCTTTGTGCTCTTGTGCTGGAGAATCGCTTGAACAATAAGACACATCCGGCACAGCATCCCACCACACAATCATGACCTGTCTCAATATGAATCCATTCAGAACATCTGGAGGAATGCAGACAATTTAATGATCTTACATTTTTAATATAGATACTGCCAACTATTTGGACTGGGTTTCATCAAAATCAATGTTCTCCAAATAAAATACTCACAATGCAAAGTCACTGAATAAAATATGCATGTTTGTTTTAGCAATAGATTGATTATAGGATTCAAGCTGATGGAGGTTGTCGGAGAAACCAGTGGGCAGAGGCATGAGATAGGTTGTATCCACTCTTGGGGAAAGCTATGAACTAAATCCCAGAGAAACTCTGTTGTTGTTACAACCAACTACAAACTCAGCTTCTGGATTTTTTTGTAACAAATTCTTGCTGCCAGGGACATGGATGGGCTCACCCAGTAAAAAATTACAATAATAATGTTCAGCTATATCATAAAAAATGCAGAAGGTGATTATTACATGGCAAAGGAGGGGAACTGCTTGTAAAGTTGTGGTAGAAAGATCAAAAATACATTTTATTAGTCTTTTAAAAAATTAAGTTGTTTGTTTTTAAACTAAGGTGCAAATGTAGTAAAATGTAAAAGTGATTCAATGAGCTATTTCATTCAGTAGTCAAGAGTAGTGGTTAGGCGAGTCGAAATAAAAATCACCATTACTCAATATGGCAAGTTCAGGCATGTCTGAAGCTTTAATCACCGGTTTTCTAATGAAAATAACCATCTGAAAGTCATTTGAAAGAGTTCTGATTGAGAGAAAAATAGAGAACTTTTGAGTATACATCTTTTTCCTTGTCAAAATGAATTGGGTTTATTCTTACTTTCACGTAGAACTAAAAGTCTAAGTGTTTTTTCAATGTCATTTTAAATTCTGCAAAGATGTCCATTTGACACAATATAAAAAATGACCAAAACACATAAATAATATAAACATTACAACAGGCATACAGATCATTATATGCCTCTGGGGTTTCCAAAATTACACAAGGGAGCTTTCTAATTTTTTCCTTAATTTTTAAATTTTTTTAAAAAATTTATTTTACTTAACAACTATT
>LOJH01035049.1:0-15866 GCA_001685095.1 Ellobius talpinus | reverse complement strand
CAAGAGCTAGTTCCAGGACAGCTAGGGCTGTTACACAGAGAAACCCTGTCTAGAAAAACAAAAAAACAAAAAAAAATTTATTAAATTCTATATACCAAATGTTCAGATACAAAAGATCTACACAGAGACAGCGCCCATAGTTACAAATGAAACAAGAACCCAAGATGCAATCTGTATTATTCAAATACATGGCCATAAACAACACCTCACACCGAGCTCTTGAAACTTGGATACTGTGACTCATTTTACATTAGTTTGAATCAAATAATTAGTAGTTGATGATTGGATCAACTATTAGAACATCAAGTAAGTTGGACATGGTGGTGTATGCCTTTGGAATCCCAGAACTAGGGAATCTGAGGCAGGTGGATCTCTTTGAATTTGAGGCCAGCCTGGTCTACATGAGTTCTAGGCCACTTAGGGCTAAACCAAAATGTTCAAAAATAGTAAAATAGCATGACAGCAAATTTATACTGATTACATGATAAAATATTATTTTCAGTGTAATGAGTTAAATAAAACATGAATTCCACCTCTATTTTTAGTTTTAATATGGCCACCAGTGTAAAGCAAAGTGGCTCACTTTTTCTGGTAGTCAGCACTTGTTTCACCAGCCTGAGCCCTCCTTTGTTCACTGTTATCACATCACTGATCACACTTTAAACAGGCAAGTTTAAAGAGCCAAGATCAAAGTCCAACAGGAAACAGCAGCAATAGGAAATCTGTGGAGCTTCTTGCTCTCTTTTTTAAAAGTTAAGATTTATTTATTTTATTCGCAGGAGCATTTTGCCTATATATGCATACTCTCCTCGGAGGTCAGAAGAGCTCCTGGAATTGGAGTTACAGATGACTGTCGGTTGTCATTTGCGTGTGAGGAGCCAAACCCAGGTGCTCTCAGAGTAACAATCACTGGGTATCTCTCCAGTCCCTGCGTAGCATCTCTTAAAGGCAATCACTGCAGCAGTGCATGGTGGCAGGCCTAGAACCCCAACACTGAGGAGGCTTGAGTCTGAAGACACCCTGAGCAAATTAGCAAGATACTGTCTCAAAAATAGATGGTTTATGGCCAAGTGTGCTGGTATGTGCTGTAATCCCAGCACTCTGGAGCCAGAAGCAAGCAGATCCCAGAGTTCAAGGCCAGCCTGGTAAGCATAGTGAGTTCCAGACTAGACTGTGCTACATAGTAAGACCCTGTCTCAAAAAAAGGAGGGAAGGAGGGAGGGAAGCAGGGAAGGGAAGGAAAAAAATCATCCCATGCTTCAAAATACTGTTTTAGAACTCCTAGGTATAGGTCCCATTCTGACTATGGTCCCGAACACTACCTCAGTCCTCCTTCATTGTCAGTAAGAGAAAGGGCCAAGGACTGATCGAGGAAAGTGCCTAACAACACAAAAGGGACGGTCAAGAATCTGCTGTTCTCGTCACTCTCTGGTTGTCATTTATCATCACCATGTCCCTAAAGATAGAAATCCCAGCTATGATCAGAAACAATTGTTCCAACAGCAAACTACCAAGTTCCTTAACACTACAAATTTCACTGCAATAAAATGAAAACTATAGTTTTACATACTTTAAAGTATTCCCCAATCTGAGCACAAGTATTTTCATTAAAATTAGCTAAACTCCTTAAAGCTGAGTAAACTAACACTTAAGAAAATTTTGAAAAAAAAATCTGTCTTCAGTTGAGAAACTCTTTCCATGGTAGACTAATTCCAGGCAATATGCTCTCCTAGTCCACCTAAGCATTTACTTCATCCCAGCAAAACCCTGCTTTCTCTTTGAAAACCAAAACCTTAGCAAGAATCCTACTATTCAACTCAACAACATACTGCATGCCTGCATTTATGGATCAAAGGGAGAACAGAGTGGGGAGATTTGTAAACAAAAACTAAAACAGAATGTGCCAATCACAAAGATGCTTAATATGCCAAGAATTGAGAATTTCAGGCAATGGGGTTTTGTTGTTGTTTTGTATTTTGAGACAGGGTTTTGATGGCTGACAAATTTACTGAATTCTGCAGCCTAGAATTTCTTCAGAATCTGCAACTCTGACAAAAACTCCTTCATCACATAAAATATTTACATTTATATAATGTGATGTGATGTGATTGATGTTCCAAGCCTTGATGATAGATCTTCATGAAAATAAAGAGCAAGTTTTGTTTTAGACAGGGTTTCGCCGTAGTTTTAGAGCCTGTCCTGGAACTAGCTCATGTAAACCAGGTTGGCCTCGAACTCACAGAGATCTGCCTGCCTCTGCCTCCCGAGTGCTAGGATTAAAGGCGTGTGCCACCACTGTCCGGGTTAAGAGCAAGTTTTTATTTACAACATCTTAAAAATTTAAACTTTTAAGTTTCACAAGTTAACTCCACTCTCTAGTTCCTCATTTCCAGTTCTCCTGTGTGTTTTAGAAAACTGTTTTCTGCTAAGCAGAATGGCAGAGGCTTGGAAATCAAAGACTTCAGATGATAGCTGAATAATCTTTACAATGATGTGTTCAAAGAGAGGAATAAAAACCTGAGGTCAGGAGATAAATTTTCTTGGAAGAGAACAATGAATGATTAGGGCTTTTGGTGCAATTGACCACTACCTACTGGAGTGGAATCCTACCAGCCAAGCCTAAGCTTAAAGTGTAACATGGTCCTACCCCCCCCAAAAAAAATCAACATCCAAGATCTTTAAGAATATTTGTAAAGCTATTTTAAAAATATTCAAAATCTTCACATTTGAGAAGGAAACAGTTGCAACTATTTGCAGAAACTGCTACGCACATGCCACACCTGCATCAAATTTATTTTAATTAAATACAAGTTTGGATTCCAATATGTAGGACCATTCAACAATTCTTGTCTCGTATTTAATAGAAATGAAAAACTATTACTCAACCAACGATCAACAAATATGATTTACCAAGGAGCAAACCATTGTCATGGCAAACGATTAGCAACTGCCTTTGCTTCTCTTGTGTATGGTTTACAAATATGTTTGTAGAAAAGTATTTATTTCTGGCACACTTTAAAGCATACAAAACCTTTACTCTTCACTAGGATGCAGAAACAGTGCAAAGGCACTAATTGCTCATATTCATTTTTAACAGAGGGAACCCAAACAAGTTTGAACTGAGGACAACAATTTTTTTCTTGATCAGTATTGTCATTTTTTAGATCTTTGCATAATTATGATCTTATTGCCAATTATTTATTATTACCTGACCACTGCATCTTCTTTCAGAAATTAGCCCTGCAGAAGACAGAGCTGAAAAGCAGGTTCCCTCATGGGGATATTGGGGCGAAATAACTTAATATGAATAAATAATGATGTTAAAGAGTCAGGACAAGTGAACAAGGAAAATCAGCAGTTCTGAAGAAGCTTAATTCAGCGAAGCCCTCCAATGGTCACCTGTCTAGGCCAACCCCTGGCATGCTGCCAGGCTAGACAATGGTGTACTGACTCCAGGATAAGGCATAGTGGGGGGAAGGACGCCCCAACCTACTAAAAAGAAGTCAGTTACAGATCAACTGGTCTTGTACTGACTCAGAGCAGGTATGCACTACCAGGCTCTGCCGAATTCCACACAGCCCTCTGAGAGTACTCCTGCCCTAATCCCACAACTACCTGCTAGATTCCAAAAGGCCACAAATAGCCTCTAAATATCACTGCCTACCTTACAGAATCAAAGTGAAGCTAAGAGCTAAAGCACCCCACGAAGAAACCAAGAAAGGAAGAATGTGTGCGTTCCCCTTGGGACCTTGACCCCATGCTCCCTGAGGCTGACACAGCCCCTAGCCGCCCCTCTATTCCATCTTCTTTCTGTTCCCGCAGTGAGTGACCTTCGGTTCCTTATAAATTCAGGGAAGGCAAGACACAAGCCACTGCTACTCCAACCCCAAGGTGCCTTTCTCGGTTGTGAACTGCAGAGGGAGGATGAAGAAGGTTGCTCCTCCCCAAGCCACCCGCCACACAATTTCTCGATGTAGAAATGGGACTAGACCAGGGGAAGGTGACAGCCCTGCATCGGCCCGGGGTTAACGAGAATTCTCGCTCCGGGAGAAACGTGAAGAGTCTCTCCCACCTACCCCCTACCCAAATGAATGAACTGGGTAAAACGGGAAGGGGGTCTAGTATGCGCAGTTCTTGCAGTTCAGGAAGCAGAATAAGAGGCCGTCAGACGTAAGGCCTGGCCCCGCCGCCCTTTGCACTCCGATTCGTCATTTCCATCCTGGTCTAATATCACTTAACCCTTTAAGCTTTTAAGAAAGTATCCCTTCCTCCATCTACGCCAAAACCGAACCCCCCCACTCCCCTCCCCTCGATCCCTTTCCGGCCGGGCCACCAGCTTCTTCTTTCCCACTACCCTCGGAAAGGCCCTCAACAGCCCCGACCCACACACACCTGGAGATGCTCCTGAAAACGAATTGGCAGAATCTGGGCCATGGTGCTGTCGGGGGGTATGGTCTCCTCCTGTCACTGGGGCTACGGGGCAGAGCCTGCCCGGGCTCTCCAAGGGAGAGGAGGAGAAGGGGAAGGGAGGGGAGGCTGGGCTCAGCTGGATACTCTCCGGGGACGCAGGAAACTGGCAGGCAGACGAAAGAGCTTGGGTCGGGGGCGGAGGCTCCAGGGGCCGGGAGAGCCGCAATGGCGGAACCGGGAGCAGCGCAGACTCCGGAAACGGTTGAGCCCTGCGGAAGGATCCCGGGGCAGAACTCCGCCCAGCCTCCTCACCCCCTCCGCCTTATGTAGCCTTCCACGAGCGCCGCGCCGCGGTCGGGCGTAGGAATTCAGGGACGCAGTGCGCGGTGCGCTCTCCGCCGCAGGGACAGCGGGGAAACAGAGGAAGCCAGGGACTACTTTTTTTAGACTCATCACTTTCCCCAGGCTCCGGTTGCTCCCTCCTCCCCTCCCCCTCCCTTTTTTTAACATTTTGCCACATCATGCGACTCGGGGAGACCGACGTCATTTCCGCAGGCGCTGTAGGACCCACCCACGCACTTCCCGGTGCACGTGATGCGGGTAGGGAAGGGTCGGTTGACGGCTGCCAGAGCGGAGGGCGAGGGCTAGGCAATGGCCGCGGCTTCTGGGAATGAGGTGGCGGTTGGGCCCCCTGTCGGCGTGGCGGCCGGGGCGGGAGGAGAGCGAGTTCCTGAGGCGGAGGCTGCGGCGTGGGCGCCGGGGTGACTCAGGAAAACGGCCGCGCCGCAGCGCTCTTCGGGCGGCCTCCCCCGCCCGGTTTCAGGCAGTGGGTGGTTGCTGACACCTCAGTGAGGGGGACCACGCCGGCCCGCCAGCCTCCCTGCCCTGACGCACGCCCTGCTGACGCGGGGAGAACCGGCCGGCTCTCCAAGTTCCACCTCAAAGGACACTGAAGGCCATGTGAGCCATGGCTCAGGCTGGCCCTGGGGAGCGCTGCCGCGGACATCTTGGTGGATTTAGATCCGCCTCGTGTAGAGATCAGCTCGGCCTTGGAGACTCGGAGTGTTCAGCCGCATCAGATGACTTGTTTAGATCAGGGGGAGGGGGGCTGCTGCTAGAGACCTCTGGGGCTTTCTTGGAGCGGAGGGATTGACTGTCACATGCGTTAGGAGGACGTTGCCTGTAGGAGCAGTGTGTGTTGTCAATGTAAGCAGTGCAAAACCGGAGCACCTTGTCTTCCCCCTGCGTTAAGGTACCTGCAGCATCATTAGCGACTGACAGAGCCCTTGATAAACTATAAAATGTAGTGTTTCACAATAGCACCAGTGTAAGAAAGGTTTATAGAGTTCAACCCCATGCCTTTCGTCTTTGTATTTTTCTTAATTCCTCTGAAAGTTCTTGAGAAGACTGTTTTCCCTGCCCCTTTCACCTAAAGAACATAAGTCCCCACTGAGTATACAATAATTTCGTGTAAGCAGTTTTGTTTAGAGAAATTTGCCTAGTCATTTTAGTTGCTTTTAGTGTCTCCCAACACCCCACCCCACCCCCAAATCCTGTCTTTCATACCTTGGCTGAGAGAACAAACTGCCCGGTAAGAGGGCAGTCGGAGATGGTTGTGAAGAAGAACCTTGCCACCATATTGTAGGATGCTCTGTTTGCATAATTTCACTTTATTTTACTAAGACAAGCATTTGAATGGGCTCTGTCCTGCAGTGTTTTATATGACCATTTTAATACGAGGCTTTAAGTACTTTTTTAGAAGTGGGCAAATTCTAAATTAAAATTCTAAGGTAGTTACTGTTTTATTGCAGAAATGCCAGTAGCTAAATCGAATTGCATTTTCAGTCTCAGAATTTGGGATGTAAGAACTACATCATGAACAGACCACCACAATTTAATTTATTGACAAGTGCCTTGCATTTTCATACAGACCCTGTAATTTTAAGTATATTTAGAATCTCCAAAGCAATTGAGTCCTGAGACTGCTATGTCATCACACAGAAATTTCAAGAATCGGTTGTTTTAAGAAATCATTTAGGAAGAAGAAAAGTAAATTGTGATATCCCAAATTATTTTGCTTATTAATAGAACTGCCTTCTTGCCTGCCTGAGCTTTCTCACATCCTAATTATGAAAGACAGTATTGGGGAAAAAACACTAAAATCAGCTAAAATGACTAAGCATATTTCTCTCAGCAAAGGCACCTTAAATTTAAAAGATAGTGTGCTTTTTTTCCCCAAAGAGAAAAGGGCCACATGATAATCAGTAGTTACCCAATGCTGGGGGTATTATGGTACACACCTTTAACCCCCACACTGGGGAGTTCTAAGGCAACAGGACCTAGAGTTCAAGACAACCCCATCACATAGCAAGACCCTGTCCCACAAAACTAAAACAGCCCCCAAACTGTCATGTCTTTTTAAGATCAGTAACTTGTAACAAAAGATGTGTATTATGAGATTATGCTATCTAAGTATCGATGCCGCATAGAGACAGGAGAAAGGCAGTTCCCTGCCTTCGAAACCAAGTCTCCTAACCTGTACCTGAAAGGCATGGTTTTAGGTCCTGCCTTAAAACAGATAACCTAATAAGCCCTAAAACAAATTCTGCTATCCAGAGTAATTCTTTTACCCGGAACAGACTGCTGCAATGGATGACTCATCAGCCTGGCTTTAGTTTCGGATGATTTAGTAAAGAAGCCAGGTTCCTAAATGATCGAGGTCTGAAATTAAACCTTTTTTTTTACAGTATTATGAATAGTAGCCCTTTGCATACTAAGTGCCTTAAAAAATACATTGCTTGATCTGTTATTTTGAGTAATTCTAGTTTCTCAAAACCTACACAAGAA
Organism: Ellobius talpinus; assembly: GCA_001685095.1. NCBI lineage: Eukaryota > Metazoa > Chordata > Mammalia > Rodentia > Cricetidae > Ellobius > Ellobius talpinus. Next base: position 8,609 of record LOJH01035049.1, on the reverse strand, counting down.
AACTATATTATTTATCAGTACCTATATTTTATGCCAGGAACTCTAAATATGTATAACCATCCTGGGAAAAAAAAACCTAAAAAACACCACTTTTAGGATGGGTGTGGTGGTACATACATATACTTCTTTAATCCCAGCACTTGGCACTTGGGAGATTTAGGAAGGAGAATCAGGAATTCAAGACTGTTTTTCTGCATCAGTCAGGTTGAGCTACAGGAGACTGCCTCAAAACAAAAGCCTTGATAGCCAGGAATCTGCACCTGGTTAGGTGAGGCAGGAGGATTGATGGCAGTTCAAGATCAGCCTAAAATAGAGACACTGTCTTTAAAAAAAAGCAATGAATGAAAAGACAACCCTTTTATTGTAGGATTCCTACCAAGTTTTTCATTTTTTGTCTTTTCAAGACAGGGTTTCTCTGTGTAGCCTCAGCTGTCTTGGAACTCACTCTGTAGACCAGACTGGCCTCAGACTAACAGAGATCCACTTGCCTCTGCCTCCCGAATGCTGGGATTAAAGGCGTGCGCCACTACCACCTGGGCACAGTTGTTCATCTTCAGACAACCCCAAAACTAAGTATTTTTAAAAACTGACTTTTTAACAAAGAACAGCTTAAGCTTACCACACTGTAAAAGTCACAGAGTAAAGGCATTCCTCAGATAGTCAAATTGAAAGCAGAACTCTAAAACTAATGCTTCATATCAAATATAATTCAGGTTTTAGTAAAACCATGAGAGACACTTTGGAATTACACAGGTAAGATAACTGATTTTGTCATTTAAACAGCACCTCTGAAATATCTCAGCCTTCTAGGGCTACTGATAAAAATCCCAACAGGACTGACTAGTCTAGGGCTTTATCTTTTCATGCAAGATAAAAGGACACCATACATAGCACTTGCCTCTAAGAAAGTGAATATTGCTTGGGTCTCAGGAATTGTTCAACATAGTGTTTCAGTTCTTTATGATCAGGCAAAGTTCCTCAACAAGGATGAGGGGTGGACGGAAATATTTGCAAAGCGAAGTTTAGTATGAAATGGAGTTTATAAGCTATCCTTCACTGTCAAACTTTCTTTGAACCGCTGTATAGGTAAGATTTATAATGTATCAGAATGGCAGTAAGGTCTGAGTGGGATATTCACCTTATTAGCATACGTATGTTCCAGGTGAGAGGCTAAAGCCAGCTTGGTGGGAACCAACCAATCTGGTTACATTAAACAGGTCCCTTCCATATTTTCTGACAGATCCTTGCAGAGAAAGGAAATAGCTTGGAACATTCTCTTATGAAGTTATTTAAGGTAATGTGGTAGGTCACGCCTTTAATTCTAGCACTTGGAAGGCTAAATCAAGAGGAAGCTCAGTCTTGAATTTGAGGCCAGCCTAGGCTACATAGTACGTTCCAGATCAGCCTGGATTACAGAATAAGACCTTGTCTGAAACCACTCTCCCCCAAAAGTCATCTTAGAACATTGGTTTAAATATAGTAGAATCACAGACCATTGTAGAAACACTTTAACCATGCTGATCAGTAAATGCCAATCACGTCCCTTACCCCACCCAGTAACAAGTCACAAAAGCTTGAGAGGTTTTGTTGAATGTAAAAGCAATGAGGGTAAAATGAAGGAATTATTTGTTGTTACTGTTTTGTTTCGAGACAGGATTTCTCTGTAGTTTTGGGGCCTGTCTTGGAGCTTGCTCTGTAGACCAGGCTGGTCTCTAACTCAGAGATCCTCTTGTCTCTGTCTCCTGAGTGCTGGAATCAAAGGTGTGCACCATCACTGCCAAGCCTAGGAGAGATGTGTTACAGGTCTTTCCCTCCCAAATTTCTTATATGTGTCTACGCATAAGACATACTCCAATGTTCATTAGGAACCAAACCATCCACCTTGTTTTGGTCTCTCACTGGGATCCAGGAGCTGAAGAGACAGCCCTCTCTCCCCACCTCTCCTCCAAGCACTAGGATTATAAGCACACACCACCATGCCTAGATTTTTTTTTAATTCCCTTTAAAAAAATATGGGTGCTGGCGATCAAACTCCATGCTTGCATTATAAGCATTTTATCTACTACCTCCCAGCTCCTTCCCCGAGTTGTAAATATGTAGAACTGTCTTTTTCATGCACTAGAGGTATTACTGTTTCCAAGTTAAAGCAAAATATGACCTACAAACATGTTCCTTCAAAAATCAGTTTTGTCATACTGAAAGGTTTGATCTCAGTAGCAGTGTATATACCTTTTACTAAACTTTCACGACCTCAGGACAGAATAGTTAAGGACTGAAACTTAGTAAAGTTTTGGTTCATTCAGTAATGAAAGTTTAAGGAATTATAACCTAATTTATGCCCTTAAATATTTTCCAGCAGCTGTAAAGTCAAATATGCAGGTGTTAAATTCTTTTGTAAAGACTTTTTAAAAAATTGAGATGGTGAGGTCTGTTAGTTAAGAGCCCTTGAAGAGGATCAGAGTTCAGTTCCCAGCACCCACATTGGACAGCTCACAGTCATCTGTAATTCCAGCTCCAGGGGATCCAACACCCTCTTTTGTCCTATGCTAGTGTATACACTTAGACATTTTTTAAAGTTCAGAAAATTGATATAGAAAAGTAATTCTGAATCTTAAAGGTCTTATGTTCATTACAGTGATGTTTTTATATAGTACCCCAACAAACATTATCACCTCATCTCAATATGTACCAAACCAGGAGCACAATAGAAAACATAGGGAGGAGACAGTGTTAGGCATCACATACTAGACAAGTGCCCTACCACTTACCTACATTCCCAACACTTGGGGAAGCAGAGGCAGGAGAATCAGTGTGACTTAGAGGCTAGCCTGGTCTACATAGCGAGTTCCAGGCTAGTCACAAATACAGAAGACCTTTTCTTATCCTGTCACAACTTGTAAAAATGTGTGCCGTCAGCTGGGCGGTGGTGGTGCATGCCTTTAATCCCAGCACTTGAGAGGTAGAAGTAGGCGGATCTCTGTCAGTTGAAGGCCAGTCTGGTCTACAGAACTAGTTTCAGGACAGCCAGAGCTACACAGAGAAGCCCTGTCTTGAAAAACCAAAACAAGAAAAAAAAGAAAAATTTTATATGCCTGATGGTTGGCTTTTCCTGGCTGCTCATATTCCAAGTAATCAGGTTTAACATTATCCAAATAATACAGCTGTAAAACTTCCATTCATTCTGTGATACTGGAATGATTGAGAAATTTGTGGCATTCATGATATAAACTGTAGTACTTTGAATGAGAAATGCACAACTCATACATTTGAATATGTGGTCCCTATTGGTGGTGCTGTTTTGGGGAAGTTTAGGAGGCACATTCCTTCTGGAAGAAGTATATCACTTGGGACTAACATTGAGAGTATATAGCTTCCCCTAATTCTACCATTCCACTTCAGGATTGCTGTTAAAAGATTTGATCTTTTGGCTTCCTGCTGCTGCAGTGCCTGTGCCTTGTCATGGTTCTGTCCTGACATAATAGACGTTTATACCTCTGAAGCCATAAATCAAAATAAACTCTGTCTTCCTTAAATTGCCTTTGGTCATGGTGTTTTATCACAGAAGTAGAAAAGTAACATACAGAGGTCTACTTCATACGTACTGATATCAAATTTTTCTTTTTTGAGCCAGTGCTATTAACACCAAGAGTCATAAAAAGATTCTCTTTTATATCCACCACCCACACAAATATAACAAAGCTTTTAAATAAAAACCAACCTGACAAAACAGGTCATGCACACACACATATATAATTTATGTATTTTTAATTACTATTTAGTTCAGCCTCCAGATCAGATGTGGTAAGAAGAGACTCATTACTAAGGAAGACTTTAAAGTTCTAGTTTTTAAAAGGGAAGTAAATGGATGAACACACTGGCACACAGTGACAGACTGTAAGTACTACATACTACAAAAGAATAATCTCAGCCAAGGCTGACTTAAAAAGTTTTCTCTAGAATGAGTGGCATTCAGACTAGGGATATGTAGCTCCATTGGTAGAGTACTTAGCAAGCATGAAACCTTGTGCTGTGGGATAATGCTCCTATACACTGAAAACTTGTATTGATGTAATAAAACGCTGATTGGTCAGTAATCAGGCAGGAATTATAAGCAGGACAACCAGACTAAGAGAATTCTGGGAAAAGGAAAGGCAGAGAGTAGTCACCAGCCAGGCACAAAGGAAGCAAGATGAGAATGCCTTACTGAGAAAAGGTACCAAGCCACGTGACTAAACATAGACAAGAATTATGAGTTAAGTTGTAAGAGCTTGTTAATAAGCCTGAAGCTGGGTGGTGGTGGTGCACACACCTTTAATCCCAGCACTCAGGAGGCAGAGGCAGGCAGATCTCTGAGTTCGAAGCCAACCTGGTTTACAAGAGCTAGTTTCCAGGACAGGTTTTAAAGCTACAGAGAAACCCTGTCTCCAAAAACAAAACAAAAGCCTGAGCTAATAGGCCAAACAGTTTATAATTATAAGCCTCTATGTGTTTCTTTGGGACTGAATGGCTGTGGGACCTAATGGGCACATCTTCCATCTACACCTTCTATACCCTGGGTTCAATATTTAGCACCACAGAATCAGTGTAGTAGTGTATGGCAATAATCCTAGAATTTGGGAAGTAGAAGTAGGATCAGGAGTTCAAGGTCACCCTAAGCTACATAATAAACTTGAGTCTAGATAGATGAGACCCCAACTTCAAGAAAGTAAATGCCACTCAAACTATTACTTGACCTACTGGATGAAGACTAAAAACTGTAAAACCTTTTTAAAGCTTCTTCTCAGCACTACATTAAAATCTTTTCCATTGTTTAACTCTGGTTAACTAAGTTGTAGAATATTAGTTAAAGATGTACTGCATTTTATACTGTGGAACATTTGTTTAATGATGCAAAAATGTGTTGCTTTTATGTTGCATTTGTTTTGTTATTTTGCCTGTATAAAACACCTGATTAGTCTACTAAAAAGCTGAACAGCCAATAGCGAGGCAGGAGAAAGGATAGGCGGGGCTGACAGGCAGAGAATAAATAGGAGAAAAAGAGAGCTCAAGGTATGAGAGAGGAAGGAGAGGATTTCAGGGGCCAGCCACCCAGCAACAAGCAAGCCACAGAATAAGAAGGTATACAGAAATAGAGAAAGATAAAAGCCCAGAGGCAAAAAGATAGGATAATTTAAGAAAAACTGGCTAGAAATCCAAGCTAAGGCAGGGCGCTATAAGAAAGAATAAGCCTGGTGTAATTTCTTAGGGAGCTGGGTGGCAAGCTCCACAAAAGCCAAGAGTAAAAACAAGGTAACGTTTTTTGTTTCAGCTAAACCCTACTATTCCTAGATAACCTAGCTTAAACTCATTTACTTTCTCCACCCGCTATTTATTGACTATTTTACCCCATTAACTTGATGACCATGTTAGCATGCCAATAGCCACACCTGGACTTAACAGAACAAGCATTTACGTTTCCAGGGACTGGGGTGGGGGGGTGTCTGTTAGTGGGTATAGAGTGTTTGCCTAGTGTGCACAAGTCTCAGAGTTTAATCCTCAGTACCACAAAACTGAGTATATATGCAAGTGATTCCCACAAACAAAACACCAATCTGATGCTAGGGTGTAGTTTGGATTAACCAATCCCATTTCATGTTTTAAATGAAAATCAAGTAACCTTACATTAGGGTACGCAGGTGGATTTTATCTGAACACATTATTTTGAGCAATCTTTAACAAAATCACAAAGGAAATTTTGTGTTAATTTGTATTTCAAGTTTAAAGGAGCATTGAACAGTAATAAGGATTATTTTGAACATCTTTGGGAGACTGAATATTGCAATTTAAATTTATTAAGGCCAATGAGATGGCTTAGTGGGTGCTGGTGCCTGCTCCCCAAGCTGATGACCCGAGTTCCAGTTCTGGTAACCACATACTGGAAGAAGAGAACCAAATCCCACTGTAGCCCTTCTGATCTCCATATGCACCCCGTGGCATACACATGCCCATACACAAACACAAGCACACAAAATGAAAAAGACATAAATTCATTTATTTCTGGTATTATCTCACTTGCCCTGCTAAGAAAAAAAGACAGATTGGAAATCTTGCAAAAGAACATTTTAAAAGTTCATTCTTATTTTTAATGAAATGACTGATCATGTATTTTTTCTACTGAAACATGTTTCCTTTTTGTAGTAATTTGAGGCAAATTCCTTATTCTTGCAAGAGCAAACCCCTCTACTACTACTTTTACCCCCAGCCTCTATTCACCTTCATGCCTTAACTAGGTCAAACATTCCCTTAATAGTTTTAATGGAAATTGAGATTTTTTTTAACTAATATTCTCATCACAATCATCTCAAAGATGTAATGTCATTCTCTTCTAACAAATGTTAGAATTTTGTTCCATAATTCCCAATCCACCGGTTTCCATGATTTGTGATTTCAGTCTTTATATATCATTACTTTCCCACATATATATTCTATATACCAAGTAATGCTGTCAGTTAGTCACCCTTCTGAAATACCCCAAGGTTTTTGTTTTTTGGAGGGACAGGATCTCACTATGCAAACCTGCATGACCTGGAACAATTATGAAGACCAGGCCATCCTCAAACATAGATCTGTCTGCCTGCCTCTGCCTCCCCAGTGCTGGTATTAAAGACAGGTGTCACCACGCCTAGCCTTCAGTCTTAATTATTAGTAGAGATATGCCTCTCTGCTTGGGTTTGTGCATATGAGTGCATATGGAGGCCAAGAAAGGACATTGGATCCCCAGGAGCTGGAGTTACAGCTTATTGTGATCTTCTAATGTGGGTGCTAAGAGCTGTATGCTGGCCGTCCTCTACAAAAACAGCAAGTACTCTTAACCACTAAGACATCTCTCTAGCTGGAATTTTTTTTTAAATTGTGAGTGTATGAATGCAGATGCGTGTAGCCCTTGAGCTTTCTGTGTTCATCCATGTTGTACCTAGAACTCACGTTTACTGGAAGCTCTTTTTTTAAGGAATACCAATACACACACACACACACACACCCCCCAATGTATACCAAGATACCAATATATGCCAATAATATCAATATATACAAACAAACACTATAAAAATTCCCTGGAGCCAGAGATGTCAGAGGATAAAATGATTGTGTTTATGAGGCCCTGAGTTCAGTCCCCAACACTGTATAAAACCAGGTCTGCTGGCATATGTCTGTAATCCCAGCATTTAGGAAATGAAAGCAGAAGAATCAGTTTAGGCCAGTATAGGCAGTACATGAGACAGTGTTTCATAACAACAACAAAAAAAAACTCAAAAAAAATCCTTGAAGCTGATTTAATCAAGAATCACCTGACATAGACCTTTGTGTTTGTAATGTGATATTTTAATAATCCTAAAGTATCTTGCCTTCAAACTACTTTTTAAATTGAAAATATTTATTTCTATGTATGTGTAGGAATGATGTGTTTGTGTGGGCTTGTGTGCCATGGCACATATATGAGGTCAGAGAACAACTTTTTAGTATTAGTTGTCTCATTCCACTCTTTACATGGGTTCAGGGAATCATACTTGGTCTCCACTAGGCCAAGTGCCTTTACCCAAAGAGCTGCCTTTTCAGCCCCGAAGTACTTTGGAAATTTTTTTTAAAGATTTATTTATTTATTATATATACAACATTCTGCCTCCATGTATGACTGTATGCCAGAAGAGGACATCAGATCTCATTATAGAGGCTGTGAGTCACTATGTGGTTGCTGGGAATTGAACTCAGGACCTCTGCAAGGGCAGCCAGTGCTCTTAACCTCTGAGCCATTCATTGCTCCAGCCCTACTTTGGAATTTTAAAAGAAGTTGAAGAAATTTTGCATAAAGACCATATAATAAAGATTAGCATCACTAATAAGGGCAAATACTATGTACTTTCAGCTGTGATACCCTAGAAGAGATTCTGATAGCTTAAGAAACATTCAAGTAAAAACTGTCTAACGGTGAAGCAGGGTAGATTTGTACAAGCATGAGTACCTGAGTTCAGACCCTAGCACACTTGTAAAATACTTGTGTAGCAACTCAGTCCCTGCACTGGTAGGTGGAGACAGAATGATTTCTGGGGCTTGCTGGCCAGCCACCCTAACTAGTTGGTAAGCCCTCCAAACCAATGGTACCATATAAAATAACAACTCAGGGTTGTTTTTGTTGTTGTTTTTAAAAAATAATTCTGTAAAGTTAGACTGCAGATTTTTTTTCAGATTGAAATGAGGGGAGGAAGAAGAAGAGCAGACTAAATATAGCACATGATCCTTTGCTGAATCTCAAACTGGAAAAAAAATCTAAAAGATTATTAATAGTTGAGAGGTGTGGCACACACCTTTAATCCCAGCACTGAGAATTAGAGGCATGATGTGCGATTCCCCTCTGTATGCTGTGAATACCATTGGTGAATAAAGAAACTGCTTTGAGCAGGGCAAAACTTAGGTAGGTGGGGGGGTACACTAAACTGAATGCTGGGAGGAAGAAGATGGAGTCAGGAAGAAGCCATGGAGCCTCTGCAAGAGACAGACATGCTGAAATTTTGTACATAAGCCACTGCCATGTAGCGATACACAAATTAATGGAGATGGGTTAAATTAATATGTAA
>LOJH01035047.1:0-12133 GCA_001685095.1 Ellobius talpinus | reverse complement strand
AAATTTTCTTTAGGTCCCCATAAGATTATCAGCACCCCCAACCAGCGGGAAGTATCCTGGAGAACCACGCCCACATTCCCCCAAAAATGGACTATGGATGATCTTGTTTTTTTTTAAAGAGGGGAAGTGGTGCTGGACAATTGTCTATATTCTGTCAATTATCTTTTAAATAAACACTGATTGGCCAGTAGCCAGGCAAGAAGTATAGGTGGAACAACCAGACAGGAAATAGATGTGGGTCAATGAGAACAGGATAATTCTGGGAAGAGGGAAGCTTCCTCTGCAGTCCTGCCCAGACACAGAAGAAGGAAGATGTAACCTACCCCGCTGAAAAAGTTACTGAGCCATGTGACTAACATATGCTAGAATAATGGTCTAATATAAGTTATAAGAGTTAATAAGAAGCCTGAGCAAATGGGCCAATCAGTTTATAATTAATATAGACCTCTGTGTGATTTATTTGGAACTTGATTGTGGGAACTTGGAGGCACAGAAACCCCATCAACACGAAATTCATAAAAATTAAATGAAAATAAATTAAAATTAAGAAATGAGTACAATTAAAAAAAGAACTCTTCCAAAAAAGAGAAAGGGAAGGAACACTCTGAAACAAATTCTTCAAAGCCAATATTGTTCAAACCAAAGCTGGAGAAGGGCACAACAAAAATAACAAAACTTATAATCCAGTTTCTCTGATGAACACAAATGAAGAACTTCAGAATAAAATATCTGGAAACTGAACTGAAGAACACATTATGACTGTACTTCACCAACACATTGGGTTCACCCCAGAGATACAGGGTCGGTTTAATGTACAACAAATGATCAGTGTAGTGCAGCAGATAAATAGGCTTAAGGGCAGAAATCAGCTAACCATCTCTGTAGATGCAGGAAGATATTTGATGAAATTCAACATATCTTTTTGATAAAAGTTCTAAAGGAACTATGTGTTGTAGAAATACACTGAAGTACTTACTGTAAAGGCTATGTATTCCTTACAACAAAACCACAGCCAGCATGAGGATTGCTCTGAGACATGGAAGAAGACATGTGCCCACACTCTCCACTCTTACTTAATAAGGTGACCCAAGTCACTAGATAACACAAGACATATATAAAAAGAGATATAAAGAGTAAAGGAAAGTTTAAATTACCCTTGTCATGACATGATCATTTCATGTAAGTAGGATACAAAATCATTATATGATAATCAATAACTTTTCTACAAATCAGTAGTGCATCTTTTCAATAAAGGAATCAGGATAAATACATCATTAAAATTAATAATAACAACCAAACCAGAAAACAAAGAAACAAAAAATCGAAGAATTAAGAATTTATCTCACTGTAAAGTGTTTGCTTAAAAAGGACAACAGCATGCATTTGGTCCCTAGATCCTAATAAGTAAAGAGACAAAGTAATTATATGAATAAATAGGAAATAAATATAAAGGGCAAGACACCCATAAATAAACCTAACAATGGGAGATGAGCAAAATGAGATCTTTAAGGAACTGAGAAAAAGAAATTGAAGAGGACACTAGATGGCCAAAATAACTTCCACGCCCATGAATAGGCAGAGTATTGTAATACTTGTTATAGCACAGAAAGTAATCTACAGATTCAATATAATCTACAGTGGCATTCTTCACAGAATTATAGAGAAATCCTCAAATTGATAGACAAAACACTTCAAATAGACAAAGCAATCCTACAAGAAAGTAATGCTGGGGCTATCATAAATCCTGATCTCAAATAATCTTGCAGCCATGGTGAAGGCAAGGTGCTGGCACAAAACAGACTGCAGACAACAGGGGAGGAGTCGGGGACTTAGACGTGAATCAGTACAACTATGGCCACCTGATTTTTGGCAAAGGTGTCAAAATCCACTGAAAAAAGAGCCTTCTCTGCAAATGCTGCTGTGAAAAATTGATATTAATGTGGAAATTAGATCTCAACTTGTAGAAAGTTTCTTAATGAATAAAATGCCTAGATCAAGATCCTAAAATCTAAAATTTCTAGAGGAAAAACATTTCATTTTGTGGTATGAGGACAAACAAGGGCTTCCTGAAAATAACTCCAGTGAACAGAAAATAGCCTCAAAAATCAATAAATAAATCTATATGGTATTAAAATCTTCTGTACAGCAAAGCAAACAGTCACCAAAATAAAAGATAGAATGGGAGAAAATCTCTCTCAATTATACATTAGAAAGGGAATAGATATAGATATGTACATATTTGATGTCATCATCTGTATATAAATGTATAAATGTATATATATACACACACACACATATATATATATGGAAAAATTGAACACTAAGTGAACACTAACATCCTCCAGTTCTCAAAAGAAACACAAATGACAAACAGATATTTGAAAAAGTGTTCATTATCATTAGTCAAGAGGGAAATGCAGATGAAAACTACTTTGAAATTCTATATCACCCCATCAGAATTTCCATCAAGAAAACAAACAGCAAATGTTAGCAAGAATGTAGGGAAACAGTAACTCTCTCTTCTGATGGAAATGTAAACTGATGCCACCAGTGGAGAAATTGGTAGGAAGATTCCTCAAATTGGTAAAATTAGAACGAACATAGGACATTGTTATGCTTTTCCTGGGTATATGCACAGAGACCTGTGCATGCAACCACAGAGACGCTAGCACTTCTATATTCATTTCCTAGCGGCTTTGATTCATATTTTTCTGATATTTGTTCATTGTTCACTTCAGGAGACAAGGAGAGCCTAACGGAGTAAGATTTTAGGGTGGTGAGCAGATCTGGGGCTTTGGAGTGCAGGACGAGGGTAGACTTGGAGAGAAGCAGGACAGGTGACCAACCAGAATCAGGTGAAGGGTCAAGACCGGAGAACCCTTCTACAATTTCTCTGTCAGTCCTGGTACATGGCCATTGGCTTGAATGGAAGGCCAGATGCTCTTTCCTCTCTTCAGGGCTGGTGTCTAGTGTGTGACTGTGGATTAGCTCACAATATTCTTACTCACTCCTCTTGGAACCTCATTTCAAATTAGCTCTCTTCCTCCAAGGAAGCCACATGCTATTTCGATCATACTTCCTTCCGTATGAGTCAAATGATTACCTTGATCATTTTAAGTTTTCACAAAAGTTAGTATAAAATGTTCTGAATAGGAATGAATTTTATAAAATTAAACCATTTGCACTAGATTCTGAAGTTGTGAGAATCAACTGGGTAAAAGAAGAGCCAACTAAAGGTCTAGTTTAAAAGTTTAATTACCTAGTGAAAATTAACTCATGCATTTGCAGGCTATGATAGTAATCTGAAAATTAAGGGGGTCAATATTCTAAGTCACAAACACAGGAAAATTCTGACTCAGATAAAAGCTTCAATTTTTAGTTCTATAAGTGTGTGGCTTTATATAGCTTTTATGAAATATTTGTGTATTTAATATTAGCCTTTATTATAGTACCTCCTTCTTAGAAACAATATTAAAAATCCTTTGTATCATAATTATCCCTGGTTATATAAACTTATTGGAAAATATTTTGGTCATCAAGTACAGCATCAGGGTTAATTCAATCCTTACCTGCAAAGACTTGACAATAATTATGAGCAAAGATCCAATTTATGTATTGAACAACAACATAATTTTTCACATAGTACAGCAGGACAATCTAGATGTGATTATGGACTTCTCAGCAATATTTTACTTAAAAACTACATAATTTGACCTTCACAATGGGAGACATATAGTCACATTGTTTGAATAAGAAAGATATTTATGAAAATACAGCACAATCAGGCATAAAGGACTTTAAATGTATACTTGTTGAACAACTGACATGCTGATACATACATGGATACAATAATAGAAACACATTTCATGAAAAACCTAGATTTTTCTAACTCCAAAGTCTATAAAGAAAATTTAAAAGAATAGAAATACGTGGCAAGTTTGGGAGTCTTTTGTTCCCCTTTTCAATAGCAGAAAACTGTACGGAAAGCATTGCCATTGAACTTGGAGAACTAACAGTGCTTTTCACTTCCTGTTGTTTTCTGCTGTGCATAAAGTAATAGAATGGACTGTAAATTAATACTTTCATATTTATATAATGATGCCCCCAAATCCCATTATTTTCTGTCAAGCAATGTGAAAACTATTTGAAAATAATCTAATGAAATTTATGCTTTTGGTTGTGACATGAAGTAGAAGAGTTACCTGTTGAAAATTGAGTTCTCTTGAAATGTCTCTAATCGTAAGGACTATCTATGTATTTGAGATGGAGTTGATGCTTGTTTGACTCATTGCTAATATGAACCTGATATTGTTACATTGTATCAAAGTACTAATAGCCCTCATTTCAGTTATGGTTAGTAACATCTCTAGACACATTCATATTGTCGCTTATGAACATAGTTGCTATTCTTCCTGAATCAATGTGCAGTGGGGTGAAACTGAGTATTACTGTGCCTAACACTTTTGCACTAAACTTCTCAATAATTTACAGCTACTTAATTCCACATTGTGGAAAATTTAGGAATTACATTTTTTTCCTCACAAACTTGGGATGATATTTAGCCCCAATGAATAAACTCAAAATATCAAGGTTTTATGATATAATAAAAATTCATAAATCATTAATCTCAAATATATTTGATAAAATTATTACACCATCCTTATTAGTGACAAAATTAATGATATTAACATCTCACATTGAAGGTTGGAAATACAATAGAAATAAAGGCAGATAATTGTCCAATGTTCAGCATAACTGAGTCCAAAATAAACTGTTCCTATAAAGTCCCTCATCTGTGCCAGTAGCACACAATGAGGTAAGTAGTTAAGCACCCCAATAACACTGCTATGTTTTGGGGCCTCCTTTTTTTAACGATTTGTCCTACAAAGGTCACCATATTAATTCAAATCACTCAGGATTCATGGGCCCTAATGTTGAGAAATATGTACATACTTCATGATTCCATTCCCAGAGTTTCATTTATGTATCAGTTTTATTCAACAGTTTTCTTCCAGGCAATAGTTATTCCTGAAAATGAGCTGCTTCCATAAAACAGAAACTTTAGTAAATAAAATCGGTAACTGAGAACTTTTAATAAAATCTCCAGTCATCCAGGTCCCTTATAAAGCGCACAAGTGCCTTAAAATCCATCTTCTTTAACATCACACTAAGAACACAGTGGCAACTGTTTTTGTAAACCATTATCTCTTTGAGATGACGTGGGTGAGACTCCACATGGACATTCAGCCTCTTCTCTCAGACCTCCAGCCAGGCCGACAGTAGTGAAGATGGTACTCCCTGCTGTAGATACCTGTGCAGTAAAAGACTTTATTTCACACGGCTAATAAGATGGGCTAACGGAGACACCATTTAGAGCAGTAGTTCTCAAAGTTAAAGTGTGTCATAATCACCCGTAGAATTTGTAAGCACATACACTTCTGGATATCAAGCCCAAGGCTTTCATTCAGGTTCAGTAAGTTTGGGATACATGTTTAATCTTTGTTCCTGGGGACTGCAGGTGTTGATGGTTCAGGGACCACACCACGTTAAGGATCACTAATTTAGAACAAAAAAATTCTGGTTTGATTGACCATACCAATACTTCTTTTCCCTACTCCCTCATTTCTCTCTCTCTCTCTCTCTCTCTCTCCCTCCTGCCGCCCTCTCTATTTTTTCCATCCTTCTCCACCCCTTGCCCTCTCAAGACCTCTCCTCTTGTTTATATAACAAGAACTGGCATCTTAGGATCTAATACTGTCTAACAGCTTAGCCTTAATGAAGCTCAATTATATTGGATAAAATCAATATATCATCTTTATTGAGCTGCAAGGCTATTAAGGCTTATTACCCAGAGGATTTGAAGTTATCTTCAAATCTTAAAGTGCTAAATGTCACCACAATCATCAAACTACAGCTCTCCTTTCATGTAGTATGTGGTAGACAAGCTCTCAAAGGGGAGAAAGGAGACACTGAAAGTAATCATTTTCATAGATAGAGAACATCACAATACTCAGCCATATAGTTTTGATAAACCTCATATAAGAGGGTAGTCCTTGCTTAGAGTACTAAAAGGCACATGGTAACAAAATCCTCAACTTTTGAAAGAGTATGGATAATTTTGTTGTATTATTTTTCTGAGAGAATGAAGAGCTGGGCAAAGGCAATGTGACAATGTAATTATTTTCAAATGAAATCTCTCTTAAATATTAAATACATCCTGTTTCTATATAATCGGAGTGTCGACTGTTCAGAATGAGTTGGAGTATACTTTTAAACTTTTAATTTAGAAGTGAATACCTGCATCAGAAGAATTTTACAGAGAACAAATTTGGAAAAAAATCTATCATTTCAATTCCCTGACTTACATTTATACAAAATATACTCTATACTTTCTATTTGTGAATGAGTTAGTAGCAAGCCTTCTATTTTCCTAACTTCCCATCTCTTAGCCTCAGGCATGCTAAAATTACTAACACAGAGAATGTAGTATAACTGAATGGGGGCGGACTGGGGGTTGTAACAGTACTGCCAGTGTGTGGTGTGGACCACTGTCTTTGGTTGTGTGACAAATCCGCCAGGCCTGAGAATCCTCAGCATTTCTTCCTCACTAGACGACAACAAGCCTTGTATCATTTATTTGCTGTTGTTTGTTTTCAGTGATGGGGACCAAATCCTAGTCTAGTGCAAGCCGCTAGAGACTCAGCTTTGAAGCCGCATCCCAGACCTGGAGTCTACAGCCCTTCTCAAACTCTGGCTGCAGCTGTCCTTCCCTCACTTCCTATGTTCACTACCACGCCTTCACATTCTTTCTCCTGCCAGGCTGACTAACTCTTTCTCCCTAATTCGAAGAATACAATAATCTGATTTTTAGCTCTTAATTTAAATGTTAAATCCTTCCCAGAGATGAAAATGATTATGTATTAGTAGTTGCTGCTGCTGAAAAATTTTTTACTTTAATACAGTCATTTTGATTCTGTATTGCACACACACGCAAAGATCTTAGCAACTGTAAAGTTATAAACCTGAGAACATTTAGTAAATGGAAGATAAAATTAGTGGCAAATTAAGCTTAATAATATATATTTCATGTGATTTTCAATGATAGATTTTGAATATATACAAATTGTATACTATTCTGTTCAGACATAGTCTCCCAGTTAGCACATTATGATAGTTTTGTGACTTTTTTAAAAAATATTAAGTCAATTAACATGTGTCTGTTGTTAACTGAGTTAATAATTGTTATTTATTTTATCAGTCGAAAGAAAATGATTAATTTTCTGTGATTTTTAGCAACCATTTTGAGTTGTGAAATTAAAATAACAAGGAGTTATAAAAAGAATTAGAAATGTTCAAACCCTTAATTGCCACAAACTTCAGTTCACAGAACTAAGAAGAAATAACCTAAAATATATCCAACTGCAGTTTAAAGGTATAACATGTTTGAGTAAATGGTTCAGGAAGTATTTCAAATTTGGTTATTTCCAAAGAGTGATCGATTTAAAAAAAATGGATTGACAAATAATTTTAGGTTTAGATCAACTGGATACTAAAACTTCCATTCATAGAGTTTGTATAAAAGAATAGTTTGAGTCGGGTGTCCTCATAGCAATAAATATTCTACCAGTTTTGAAGCGGTCCTGCCCCGTTGGCTGCTGGGAGTGTGCTTATGCTGGTAAGCACCACATGCTCTGAGAGTTTTGATACGTTATCAAAGTTGCTGATCTGCGTGGTCAGGGACTTCCTGCTCTCTGTGCTTGTGCGTCCCCTTGCGAGCCGATCTCCTTGGCGATGATGAACCCCAAGACAACAAGAAAAGGCAGCTTTAAATTCCTCTCGAAATTTTCCTGGCAGACCAGAGAGAATGAAAGGAGAGTGAGTTATGTATAAACAGCTCTCAACACCGAGTGCGCAGGGTACAAATGAGTCGCTCCCTTGAGCCACACTAACAGTGAGGTGGAGCATTTTGTATTAATAAAGGAAATAGAGAAAGGAAATTAAAAGATGAAGTATTTTCCTATGTAATATTTGGCATTTGTTTTCTTTCTTTAATGTCAAAACCCTTGTGTTTCTCGTTAGTTTTTAACCCTGTAAGACACTTGATTGCTTCAAAAGCAATGAAATCTATCTACATTGTGTATATGTAAATAAACAGAGATGTGCTATAATATAAAGATGTTGAAACCATGGGAGGTCACAAAACAGGAAAAATAAATTACAGTTTTTATGAAAATTCTGCTTTCATATCCCATGTGTGACAAAATAGGAAAAGCAAGAAGCTGGAAGAATCTTATCAAGTACTTATCTTTGACCTATTAGTGAGATTTTAGTCATTTAAGATGATGAAATGATCACCTTTATTAGAGTGTAGGTTGTTCTTGGAAACTGTTCTTTCTTCTCCCTGGGCCTATGCTTCTGAGGGACTAAGTGTGGTGACCGTTCCCAGGCCTAGGACAATGGCAGGCACACACCAGCTCGTAGTCTGTGGCCCAACTTAACCTCATACCAGGACGCTGCCTTGGTCTGGTCCTTCTGCTTCAAACACTTGCCCCCCAACTTCTGTACAGGTTTCACCGACCCACTGCCAGGTCAGAGCACTAGCCGGTGTGTGCAGCAATTATTTAAAAAGAGACAAACTTACTGTTCTGAAATAGAATTGCTTGTCCTTTTATTTTACCAGCTAAACTTTTTTTATTCGTGAAATTATAAAAAATATATTTCTAGATTGCCATGTAATATTTCAGTAAATGTATGCAGTTTTATCAAAGCTTAAATGGAATTAAACAGATGCAAACATTTGTTATGTATTCATAGCAAAAACACAAAATCCTTTTTTATTTTTTAACTTTTGAGATCTATAATAGATCCTTCTATTTGTAATTATCTCCCCCATCAAGTCTTTCTCTAACTGTTCTAAGTACTTAGACAAATCATGCAAATCAAAAAGCCAATAGGAAATTGGAAGGCACATACTCTTTATTAAATGTACAGTAAATAGTTTTCTTGAATATAAAAATGACTATATAGTTAGAAAGGGAAACAAATACATAACCAAGTAATTGGGAACAAAATAGTACAAAAATGTAGATAATTGCAGCATAGTTCGGATGAGGCCACCTGTAGGTTTCCCAAACTCCAGGGCTCATACTTACACTCTTATGGGCAGTTCTAAATTGATTTAGTGAGCTATTAAAATAAATAAAAACAAACAAACATGAACTTGGGAGGGAGATCACCACAAAAATTTTAAGGGAAGAAGTGGGGTTAGATGATATCATATTTCATTGCATATAAATATATACATAATATATAATAAATAGTAATATATGTAAAATATATAGCAGAGGTGTGCTAAATCAGTTATGGATGTGTGTATCTTTTAGCTTAAGTGTTATTTGTGAGCAATCCTGTTTTTTGGCGAATCAGAATTCCTCAAGTAGCTTAAGTACAGAAATATCTGAAAGTGGGTTGGTTTTAATCCAGTTTCAATTGTGCCATGCATTTTGACAAAAATAACATATCAATGCAAAACAGATAAAGGTATTTCATACTTTTTAATCATAGGTTTTATAAAAGGAATGTATGGTACTCAAAATTTTCACTGTTCCATTTACTGTTTATTCTGAGTTTTCTGAGAAAATATTGGACAGCACCCTCTGAAAGGCTTTGTACCATGTATTCACTTTCAAAAAGAAGAAATCCAAAACCAGTCCAGTCGGGGGCTGTCATAGCTCCCACACAACAGACACTGACGTCTGAATCTCCTTCAGAACTGTTCCTGAGCATCTGCTCTGGATGCTCCAACACTGAGAGAGGTGAAACAGTGGACACTCACCACTAAGAAAGTTGTAAATGATGGGATTAGCAGCACTGTTAGCATACACAAGCCAGTGGGAAAACGTGAACCAAGCATAGACAGTCTCTCTGTCTTCAGTGTGTGTGAACATCCCAAACACTCTGTAGGAAGAGAAACAGAAACAAAATCAAGAGGGACCTTTAAATAATTGAATTCAAAGGTGAACAAACTTCACAGCAATAAACTGGCCCTGAACTCTGCACTGACAGCCCAGTATCTTCAGAATGGTTTTGGGTACCCATCAGAACCTCCAGGGTACGCAGGGTCCATAAAAAAACCAAGACAGCTCAAAGGAAAAGGCTGGAATCAGGAAACGCAAATCTCTTGTCAAGAAGATAGAAGATGACTTTCCATCCTATTATCTTGTTTCTAGATGGACTGACTAACCTTGTTGCTATTCTGTTATGTACACTTTTAAAAATTTATTCTATGTGCATGGATGGTATCGTGCGTGCATGTCTGTGCATCACTTGTGTGTATGCCTGGTACTCACAGCAGTCATGAGAGGGTTCTGGGTCTCCTTTAACTGGAGTTACAGATGGTGGTTAGCAGCCATGTAGGTGCTGGGAGTTGAACCCTGGTCCTCTGGAAGATCAGTCACTACTCTTACCCACTAAGCCATCTCCCAGATTCATTGCACATATTTTAATTAGCAGTCCAAAATTGGACTGCTAAATTCTTCCCACGTTCACTTGTGCACTGATAAATGTATATTTCCTAAACTCTAATGTTCCCAGTCTCATTGAAATTTTCATGAGACATCTTTGTATACAGTAAGTGACTGGTTTTCAATGAGTAAGATTCTGATAGTCCTTAGGTACATGAGTTTCAAGTTTTCATATATTATGTTAAACTGAAAATGTATTACATTACACTCAAAATCCATTTTTGAGTAATTTTAACATTGTCTTTCACTGGTGTGGGGTAATTAGGTAGGGGGTAAAAGTAATTCCTGTAAAGACTTAATGACCTGAGTTCAGATTCCCACAACTCCCACAAAAATCCTGATATATTAGCATACATCTGTAATCTTAACAATCATATTGTGAGCTTGCAGGTGGAGACAGGAGAATCTCCTGGAAGCTCATAGCCAGGCTACCTTGGAGTACACAGCACAACTGCAGAAATGAAGAGCGGGAAGCAAGAACTGACTCCCAATAATTTTTCTCTTGTCCTCTAACCTCCATACCCTTGTTATGACATGGGTGCAGCAACACAGACACACACACATACACACTAACACACACACACAACTGAAAAGAAAATTCAATCCCACTATATTCTAAGAAATCTTTTTTTAAAAAAGGTTTATTTATTAATTATGTATACAGCGTCTGCCTACGTATATCCCTGAAGGCCAGAAGAGGGCACCAGATCTCATTACAGATGGTTGTGAACGTGGTTGCTGGGAATTGAACTCAGGACCTCTGGAAGAACAGTCAGTGTTCTTAACCCCTGAGCCATCTCTCAGCCCCCCTTAGAAATTTTTCACTCTCTTTTTTGGTAGAATTTAACAATGATGCCCATTAACCCACCCAAACACTTGCAGCTACTCTGTCCTAGGATGAAGAGATGTGTTCCTTCCTGGAGGCCCTATCAACGATTATGTGACTTGTATCTTAGATTTGCTTTCCAAAGAGAAAGGTGCATGATAGAAATGAATTTCTGGGACACGGTGATGCTCTATAGAGCAGTAAAAGTTTGTAAAACCACACACAGAGTGAAAGAATGTAGACAAATTCAATCTACAATAAGATACAAGTGCTAGTTCAAAATCTCTGAAATATTAGATCACTTGAAGGAAGTTAGCTTTAATCAAACAGGCAAAAGGCTACATTTCAAGAAAAAGAAGACAGGGCTTTACAGTGTGTGAAAAAATAAATTAAAACAAAATTGATATGCAAAGCAAAGATAAATTTAAAGATGCATATTTTTAGAAATGGCAGCAGTAAAAATAATTTTCAAAATTGTTTTAAAATGTTTGTGTGTATACCAACAGGCATATTGCTTAAAACTTGAAACACTTTTATCATGAAAATTTTTCTCCCTAGGGAAAGAAAGTCCTTAATTCAGAATAATAAGCTGAATATTATTGACAAGAGGACATTTCTAAATAATTAGGGTCAGAGGTCAAGAGCAGAGATAGAAGAAATTCAAATGTGCACCTCACAGAGTGCTAAATCCACTCTTAAACTAATTTGTTTAGAGTAGTAAATAGAGGAGGGGAAGAGGTGAAGGCGACACGGACTGGAGGACCAGCGGCTGAGGAGCTCAGGC
>LOJH01035046.1:0-12299 GCA_001685095.1 Ellobius talpinus | reverse complement strand
ACCTTTGGAAGAGCAGTCAGTGCTCTTAACCACTGAGCCATCTCTCCAGCCCCTAAGCAGAGCATTTATATCCTGGAAATATTTTGAGTTTCTCATGGCCTTTAAGGGAAACCTAAAATTTGTCCTGCATTAAGTACGGCTCTCTCTATGCTTAGTCTAATATTCTGTTCTGTTAGGCTTTGGATGATTTCTTTGAATAACAAAACTAACTATTCATTCCGCAGTGGTGAATGGCAGAGCAAAGGTCAAGCATTTGGAGCTGGGTTTAGTGCATGAGTAAGTGATAAGAACTCAGCTAAGGATAAATGTAATGAGTATTGCAGTGATTTAATACATGGGTGTCCATGATAGCAGGCATACATTCTATATCCATAGGTGGCCTCAAGCAATCATATGGACTTACTGAAAACACTATCAATTTTGAAAAAAAAGACTGATTTTAATGCCACTTAAATGTTCCTTGTTGCTGTTGTTGTTGGTGAGGTGTAAGACAAGAATGCTGAGTGTCACAAAAGTGTTTAAATCAGTATGCATAGGGCCAGCAAGATGGCTCGGATTGTAGGAGTGCTTGCCCTGCCATCCTGATTGTCTGAATTTTATCCCTGGAGCCCATTCTAGAAAGAGGGAACTGGATCTCAAAAGTTATTCTCTGACCTCTACACTCACACTGTCAAACACCTGCCTACACTTATATACACACATGCCCCCACCACTTACACACACAAGTAAAAATTATAGTTAGAATTTTTTCCAGATAGCATCATTGAAACTTTAGTAAAACAGATGAGAATTCCTCCAAGATATCAGTATTAATGAAGAACACTTTCATCAGGATGTATGTGCTGGCTAGTTTTATGTCTACTTGACAGAAGCTAGAATCACTGGAGAGGAAGGACCCTCAAACTGAGAAAATGCCTCAGTAAGGTCATGTTATAAGTAAGCTTGTAGGGCATTTTCTTAATTAGTAATTGATATTGGGGGCAGTCCAATGTGGGAGGGGGTTACCCCTGCTCAGGTGGTCATGGATTCTAGAAGAAAGCAGGATGAACAAGCCACAAAGAACAAACCAGTAAGCAGTACCCCTCCATGGCTTCTACATCAGCTCCTGCCTCCAGGTTCCTGTCTTGTTTGAGTTCTTGTCTTGGTTTTCTTCTATGATGGACTAAAATGTAGAAGTGTAAGCCCAAATAAACCCTTTCTTCCCCAACTTGCTTTTTGGTCATGGTGTTTCATCACAGCAACAGAAACCCTAACTAGGACAATGTACAACTGATTCAATTTAGCATGCTCATGTCAAAGTTTTTGTTTTAATTTATTCTTCTCTTGTCCAACACATTCCAACCGAAGCCTCTCTCCATTCCTCCTAGCTCCCCCATCACAAGCCTTGCCTCCCTCTCAAAGTTTCTTATTGGCATGTATCAAAATTATTTTATGGTTAACAATGAGTATGTTGACGGTTTGGAGTTTGTTATTTTGAATAATTTAAGTTTCTAATGAGTTAAAAATTTAATAATAAATTAAAGCAGAACTGGCAGACTCTACTTTCTAGTGGTAGGTTTAAATTAATCTAACAAAGGACAATGGAGTCTTAATTCTCACATAAAACTGAAGAACACAAACATTTCTTCTTAGACTGTAGAAATGCCCATTAACTGTAATGACAATGATGCTATTGCCTCCTTTCTCAGAATCATCTTGGGATGCTCACATTTTAATTCATGAGTTGTCTTCCAATACCTGCTAAATATATTTATTTTTTTCTAAAGGTTTACTGGTGGCACCCAGTCACGTCATTTTGTCTCCTGTTAATCTAAGGTGATTTGAAAATATTGAGGGTTGGGAAAAAGAATTCCACAACGTTTAATTGATTATGACACTAAGTGATCCAATCTGGAACATATATGTGTGTGTTTTGTTTATCTATTGACAAGGGTATTTTCATTGAGAAAGCTAACAGATTTTTCAATATCTAAGGGGAAAAAGATATGAAAGCAGAAAATTTCAGTAAGAACTTGCTGAGAATTTGGATATAAATTATTCTATATGGCAGAAGTGCATAAAATACATTTGACATAGGGCAAAAATCAGTCAAGAAAAAATTGAATTAAATTAAGCACCAGAGGCAGCACATTAAATTGCATTAAGATTGACAAGAAGGATTTCCTATAGTATAATAACCTACTTTCTACAGTTCTATGACCTCCTGGATGTACTTTTACAATGACTGAAGAGCGGGCATAGCAGTGTGACAATCTTTCATATTTGCATTAATTCCAAAGATTGTAAGACAAGTTAATGACAAGGAAATGTTAGGAAAGATTTCAAGGTTATTCTCATATATTTATGAGAGTATCTGTGCACAAGGCTATTTATTTAGCATAGGACTGTATCTCAAGAGCCATCAAACAGGGAACACACATTACGATGATTAATTTTTTTTCTATTAATTTTTAAAATTTTTTAGCTTGTAGGGTATCAGAGTATTCTGTTTTTCCATGATAGTTGTATTTTATTTTAAATAGGAATTAAATGGATATTTTTGTCTTACTTCCTGTAGGAGAAAGAACCTTGGAAAGTGAAGATAAACATATGCAAATATTATCAATTGTCCTTGAGTAATTTTTCAACACATAGATGTATGAATGTGCATGTGTCAAGGTTTGGCAGTGTTATTCCATTTTGATTTTATATTAATCTAGTAATCTAGTGACTTGAGCTGGAGCTATCCCCCACAAACTCAGGTTTCCCAAGTTTATTGCGTGGATGCTGATGTTATCTTGAGTAGGCTCTGGACCATTTATAAAGCACACTGGCTAACTCAAGTAGGCTACCCAGGGCAAGGTTTCTTTGAAGGTTACAACTAACCCTGATTTCTGTCCCACCGTGTACTATAACATGAAGGGGGCTGCTTGTTGGGGTTTCTGTCCTGCCTGGTATCCCACAGCTGGCAAGCCCCCAAAGAAAATCACACGGAGATTCTACATTAGGCTATAAACTGATTGGCCCATTAGCTCAGGCTACTTATTAGCTCTTGTAGCTTATGTTAACCTAGCTTATGTTAACATAGATAATTCTTATCTATGTTAGCCACATGGCTCGGAACCTTTCCTCAGCCAGGCAGATTACATCTTGCTTCTTTGGTGGTCTGGGCTCTACTGCGGGAAGAGCTTCCTTCTTCCCAGAATACTCCTGTTCTTATCGCCCTGCCTCTACTTCCTGTCTGGTTGANCTGATTGGCCCATTAGCTCAGGCTACTTATTAGCTCTTGTAGCTTATGTTAACCTAGCTTATGTTAACATAGATAATTCTTATCTATGTTAGCCACATGGCTCGGAACCTTTCCTCAGCCAGGCAGATTACATCTTGCTTCTTTGGTGGTCTGGGCTCTACTGCGGGAAGAGCTTCCTTCTTCCCAGAATACTCCTGTTCTTATCGCCCTGCCTCTACTTCCTGTCTGGTTGACACACCTATACTTCCTACCTGGCTAATCAGCATTTATTTAAAACATGATTGACATAATACAGACAATTATCCTGCACCAGTGTACTTCCTGTGATTGGATACTGCTTCAGGTACTCAAGGCCCAGGCAGTGTTGGTTTTCTGTGCCTTCCCCTATATTACAGACTTAGATCTTCTGAAACCATGATGCAAAACCAATCTATCTTCTTCTTTCAAGGGGTTTCCATCAGGTATTTTGGTCATAGACCTGTAAATGAAACTACTACCACAAACACTTAATCCCAGAGATGAGAAATTGCTGCTCTGAAGAAGCCTGACTGCATGGTTCTTATGCATTTGGAAAAGGTTTGAGGGAACAGTTAAAGAAAGACTTGAGGCATATGGCAGAGAAGATG
Organism: Ellobius talpinus; assembly: GCA_001685095.1. Classification (NCBI taxonomy): domain Eukaryota; kingdom Metazoa; phylum Chordata; class Mammalia; order Rodentia; family Cricetidae; genus Ellobius; species Ellobius talpinus. The sequence continues at coordinate 8,444 of LOJH01035046.1, read as the reverse complement.
TGTATTATATTCTGTTGTGAGTTCAAAAGATCAGAGGCTTATAGCAATGAGGACAGTAGAGATAGGGATCGTGCTAATAAGGTTGACGATGGAAACAAAGATAATGTTTGGAATCAACCTACAACACAGATATTTTCTGACAAAGAAGTTATTTATGTTTTGTCTATATCCTGAAAATTTGAGTGAGGCATTTTTAAGAACAATGAACTAACTTATTTGGCAAAAATATTTCAAGGAAGAATAGCATCCAGACTATAGCAGTTATTGGTGACTGTTTTTAGCTAGGTTTACAGTGATGAATGTGTGTATATATAGTGGTGTCTGCCTATGTTCAGGACGAGTGGCCATAAGAAATACAGAAGTAACACAAATAAATGTAAGTAATGGTTTATATTTTATATTAAAGCATAGATCTTGGCTAAATGGTAAGCTTGTGATTATTCAGTTTACCTCAAATACTGCAATAATAATATTAAATAGAATGTCTATGCATGATCAAGAATGATGCCCCTTTCCCCTTTGTTCTGAGTATAGGCTGGTGCGAAACTTATTGTCCTCTTGACTTATATTCTTGGCATCACAGGAGGATACCTTCTGACTTAGCTCACTAGTATTTTTGAAAAGGTGGTTTTGAAAGGTGGTTAAAGGGAAGTTTGTGCCTACGATTTAGTGTGTACGTGCTTATATATGAGAATGTGTGTGCCTAAATGTATGCATGTCTGTGTGTGCACATGTGTATGTTGCATGTTTATATGTCCGTGCATGTGTGTGTAATGCCTGTGTGTATGTGTCTTTGTGTGTGCATATACATATGTGTGTGGATGTGTGTATTCCTTGTATAAGTCCCTTAGTTTAGATCTCCTTTCCAGTGATGGTATTCCTTTAAATTGTTTATTTACCTTGGCTTGCTTTGGTCAAAATGTGTGGTGGCTGTCAGCATCCTTTCATAGATAAATGAAGAGAGTTGGGGATACTTATTTTTCTTGTTGGATGCTATCCACAAAAATCAAGACATGCAGGAGACAGTTATACTCAAAGGCAAGAGAAATCCAATAGAGGAGCTCTCCTCTATGATTAGTGGATAAGTAAGAATTGCAGTGTCTTTTGGAGTTACATAGAGCATGTAGGACACCATCACTCAGTGCATTAAGGTGACCTGTGTGGCTCCGAGGAAAGGCTTTTATGTTTTCCTTGGTAAATTTACCTCTTCATGCATCATTATCATATTAGTACCATGGAACTTTTTACTCTATAATTTATTAAGAATGATGGACTTACATAAACCACATATTGAGCATAAATAATGTTTTATAGATTGGGTCATTGTGTTAATCTACCAGTAGAAGATTTGGAGATATAAAAATCCCACAATTTTCTCCAGACAAGTCATATAATAGTTAAATATGTACCTATGCTATGCTTCCTATGCATCTAGGAATGGACTTGGGTACAGGGTGACCAATGAAGTGTAGATATAGACAGTTTCTCCAAGGTTGTAGTGCAAGACCTGATAAAATAGAAACTAATACATTTCTTTTGTTTTTATCTTTTTATGTTTTATTTGTGGTCTGGAATGAAGATATGTTACATACAGGTACACCTGTTATCCTGTCACTACAACTGCCAATGCCATTGTAAATGTTTTAAGGAGTCAGTTCCTAATCCCACCTTTTGATGGATTACTTTGGATACTTTGGTTTCACACTTATGCCATGGAGAAATGCCTTCTCTTTAAAAGGACAATGACTCTTAGGAAGGTTATACAACTTGATCAAATTTAAGGAGTTGGTAGCAGGTTCCATAACTCTGATTTAGAACCAGATTTCCTTAACCCAGCTCCTCCGCTTCACTCTGCTCCTTATATTCCACACAGAGAATTCGAATCTTCAAATTAGAAGCAACTTCCCGGCCGCCTTCTCTATGCTAATGGTTACTGACTCTATAAATCCTTAGTTCTTCTTGAACCTCCTAAGCGAGAAGATTCTCACTCAGCCCATCCTTTCAGAGTGTTCTGCAGAGAATGACATCCATTTAGAACTCTGCCCTTTTTGGATCATGTCTGGTTCTCCTCATAGGTGTCCCACATAATCATTTTGTTCCAGTAGAGTGGTAATGTAGTTTGGTAGCTAAACCTCATCTGTAAGTCAGCGTAACAATCCTAATGTTATTAACAGTCATAACATGTGCACTAGGTGGTGGGAAGAAGTGAGTAATGTGTGTAGAACATCTGGCACTCAATTGAAGATTAAGTGTTAATTTCTTCTTTCAAAGGCCACACATTTCTTTAAGATCCTGGGGCTGTTCTTTACCTTCTATCTTGGCTCTAAAAGATGAGTTTATTTATAAGCCAAAACTCTACTAATTTTATCTTGAATCTTTGGCTTCATTTGATCTTTAACATTTATGTTCAAGTCTATGTTTTGGTTTAGTCTGTTCAAATTAATGATGCACCAACATTGAGCTTAACTTAGACAGGTTTCTATTTCTTATTGGCTCTAAATGCTGCAATTTGAAACAGCGTATTGAGGTTTCCAGTGTCCTGATATACATGAACTTTCCTACCCTGGGCATATGGCTATGGAACAGATGTCTTGTTCCTTATCTCAGGTGTTAGGGGATAGTAACAATATTTGCTTCATAGTATAGATTGTGTGTGTGTGTGTGTGTGTGTGTGTGTGTGTGTGTGATGCATGCACATATTTGCATTCAGGCCAATTATAGTGTGGTTAATTATTTCAAGCACATTACCAACTATTCTATTCTTCTCTATCTTAAAATGACATAATAAAACTTTTCATTCAGTTTTTGCTTTTGTTTCATAAAACTATCACTGGAACAATTCATATACAATACATTATTCTATTTATGTTGACTAAATGTGACAAATAAAACTAATTAGAAACTGTTCATATCAAGACTTTATCTTTCCATTGAAATGAAAAAAAATTAAGTTAGAGATATCTATTATGATACTGTCATGCAAATTAACTAACCTGAAGAAAGTTAGAATACAAATACATAACAGTGTTGAATTCCCATAACACTGTACCATTCCCTAGGTTTGGGTCCTTGACTGTTTAAGTGTAAGCATGTATGCATGCATTCACTGTCTCTGCTTTTGAATGAGGATGTGACTATCTGCTTCAAGTTCCTTCCTTGACCTCCCTGCAACAATGAACTGTGACCTGAAAGTGTAAGCCAAAGAAATCTTTTTCCCCCTCTAAGGGTGTTTATGACAGTAACAGAAATGAAACTAGGGCATTTGCTATCCATTTTTGCTTTCTTTTGCCTAAACATCTGATGCATAGGGAGAAATCTTGGTAGTGCATATAACTAAATTAGCTTATAAGGAGGGGTAAATAGAAAATAAGAGTGAGTGAGGAGAAAAATCAAGAAGGAGTAGGAATGAGGACATCTTCAGGAACCTTGAAGTAGAATTACAGTGTTTCTTCCAGGATTAGGTGTCTCAATCCTTTTATTGACTAATAAGCTTTCCTTAGAACAATGTAAATCATTCAATTACTTTCATATGGTGACAGACAAATCTGTTAAAGTAACTGCTACTTTAGTTGTAGTTTGGTCTGTTGGTTGAAGTGGTCCAAGCTGCATCAGTGAACATCATAAATCTAAAAAGACTGCTTCTTAATGCATGATGGAATATGATCAGCTTCACACAGTGAAGGAGCTCAAGTTTACTAAAGTCATTTCACTTCTGATTCCCACTTCTTAAGAGATTTCCTTTATTAATATACACTCTAGCATGAAACAGACATAAATAAATTTCATGATTTGATGTTTTGAAACTTTTTATGTTTTAATATTTAAATATATTTAAATAGTCTCTTTAGATTTATTTTTAACTAACTAACTCACTGTAAGTGGTTTTTAGGTATGATTGGTTTTCTTCTCTAATGAATAAAAACCATCTACAATAATTATTAAATTGTCTCTTATTAGCATTTGGACTTTAGAGCACTGGAAATACTCGTATATGGTAGGGACAAATTTAATCAGATTCATGCAATTAAAATCAGCTTCGTGCATAGATAGCTTCCACCCCTTCCCTTTCCCACTGCCCATCTTGTCGATTTGTTTCAGTGCCCATTATCTTTCAACTCTTACTTTCATAGAACTCGTCAATGACTTCAATGAAATCCAGTGGGCTTTGCTATCTTCCCAGAGTCGTGTCTTAGCGTGGCTTGCTTTTCTGTCCCCTTTGAAATGCTCCCTAGCCACCTTCCTGCTGCCCTCGCCGTGATGTCACCCACCTCTGTATCACTGTGCTTACTAATTCCTCTTTCTTTTCCAGCACTTAAAATTCTCTTACATTCCATCTGCACTGATTCTCTCTGTGTGTTACTGGCTTCAACGCCATCTCGATGTCTGTATGTCTGAAATCTGTTCCTTAGATTCTGTTCTCTATTCTGAGTTCCAACTGTATTTCTAATGTTCACGCTAAATTTTACTAAGTACATCAAACTCATTTCTATCAAAATCCACATTTCCTATCTTCTTCTTCTCAGGAAGTTATGTATGTATTATTTAGCGAGAAAGAATAGACTTGCCCAATAAATATTATTTTGAGCAGGACTGATTCCTGGAATTGGGCTTCCCATAAAAAGACCTTTTCACTAGCTGTTGGTCTCAAGTCTGTGAGCTCCCACGAGCTCAGATCGGCTCTCTCTGTGGGTTTCTCCATCATTTTCTTTTACAAGGGCCTGTATAACATGTGGGGAGTATCCTGGTGACATACACACCTCATATTATAATAACAGGGAAACCCACAGAGAGTCTTCATGGCACTGACCTAAGTCCTCTTCATGTGGGAGACAGTTTGTGTAGTTTGGTCTGTTTGTGAGGCCACTAGCAGTGTGACCAGGATTGGTCCCTGAAACACAAGAGGGTTTTTGGAACAGATTCCCTATGGTGGGATGCGTTGCTCATTCTTGATGCAGGGGGCAGGAGTTTGGTCCTACTTCAACTTGATATGCCATGCTTTGTTGACGCCCCATGGGAGGCTTTACTCTTCCTGAGGAGTGGCTGGAAGGGGTAGAAAGGAAGTAGGGGGAGTGAATGGGAGGAGAAGAGGAAACTGTGGTTGGTATGTAGAATAAATTTTTGAAAATTAATTTTAAAAAGACCCTTGTAAAGGAGCAATCATGATTATCCCTTCCTTTTTTTTTCATTTTAAAACAGGATAGGGTCATCCTTTGCTTCAGAAAGTGTAGGAACAAGACACTCTCTTGGAAGCAGACGGTAGCCATGTGAGACACTGATCCTGCCAGAGTCTTTCATTTTATTACTTACAGTAATTTTTTTATTACTTAAACATTTTCATTTATTTTGCATTCTGACCGCAGTTTCTCCTCCCTCCTCTCCTCTACACCACCCACAATCCATTCTCCATCTCCATTCAGAAAGGGGAAAGCCTCCTATGGGTGCCAACGAAACATTAGAGTCTTAATCATGAACTTAGAGTTTACACAACCATAAAAGGAAAATTTATAATCTTTATAAACTTCCAATTGTAGGTATTTGCAATAGTGCCACACAAGGACGAAGGCACTGGCCATGCAAGAATGATGAATGTGAAGACACAGGGAAGCCTTTGGCTCTCCTTGAGAACAGGCGAGTCACTTGGCAACCCGACTTCAGGCCTTTCAATGGACTGATACGTGACTGCCGCACGATCCCTCCATTTTCTATTCGGCACTTTTTGGTGATTTGTTTGAATTGTTTAGATATATATTTTGAAATTATCTTGCATTTTCCAATTTTACTTACTTACTGTTATCATGTCTATAATGTGTGATTCATGGCTTTCCTAACCAGTGAACACAAGTCTCTAAATAAGGTAGAACTAATTACCTCTGAATGTTCGGCAGAAGCAGTTGCAATAAAAAATTTCACATATAAACAAGTTTTTAGTAGTGTTTTCTGATTGTTAAAGTCTAAACAAGTAGTCACAGTTTCTGTCTAGAATTTATGGGTTATTTATATATTTTATACAATGTATACTAATTGCATTGGCATTTTTGTGTCTGTTTCTTTATGAGCATAAGGTTGGTCTCCTGCTAGATGAGGATACTAAAGAAGAGGGTTAATTTGTAAATTGTCAAGATGTAAACTTTTCTCCATAAGAATAAAAAGAAAGAAAAGTAAATGAGGGAAATATACAGCTAATGGCCTATAATATCCTCAAATAAGCATTATGAGAAGCAAGAGCGACAAAGATTGGAGGAAGACTGTCAGCTGTGCTGTTCTATTGGTGCTGGGGACTGAAGCCTTGCATAAGCAAGGCTAGCCCTTGGCCACCCGCTGCTTCTTCTGCTTGGACACTGTCAGCTGGTAGGAATGGTCCCACACGGAAACACACGTTTTCTCTTTGTGCCTCAGTGCCATCCCTTTTGGCAGGTGCGGCAGAAAGGCTGTGTCAACAGCACCAACTCTGTACTGCCTAACTAAATGGGAAATCCTCTCCATCTTTTCAGGTCTCCATCTGGACTTGGCAGGGCTTTTCTGTTCTTGGACATATTAGCTAGAAGTTATTAACCCTGTCTGCCTGTTTGGTCTGAGGGCTCCTCTAGCTTCTTTACTGGGCTTGTTACACACTGTCACTTCAGATCCGGCCTCACGCTTCCACTCGCCTGCCATTTACCCTTTGAACTCAGCCTTCCTGTCTATCATTTATTAGACTCTAAGAACAACTTCAAGGACAGTTGCCACGGGAGTTTCAATCTGGCGTCCTTGCGCAGGCCTAACACGGCATATGCATTAGAAACACGGAAACATTTTTATTTTATTTTTATGAAACCAAATTCATAACAGAGAGGGCAGCAATGGACTGTCATTAAAACAAAAAACAAAACCCATTCCCTTTGTAAAGTGGATCCTTTAAGACAATGTATGGTGCAGAGATGTTTCCATAACCTTTAGTTATCATATACATATAAGTAACATTACAAGGAATGAGGAAGAAGTATTTATGTCTCTGTGTGTAAAACAATTATCATAAAAGAGGCTATGAATTTGAGAGAGAGAGAGAGGAGAGAGAGAGAGAAAGGAGAGATGTAATGGAGGAAAGGGAGAAATGTAATTATATGCCTATTACAAAAATAAAACCAGATTATTAAGAAGTAAACCTGCTCCCTTACTGTTAATCTCCACACTTACCTCCCCGTCTAGCCTGTTCTGGCTCCCGTCCCACTGTGCCTCCAGGTTCCTGATCTCTGATCTTATTTTTTCACGTTCCAAACACAATCCACTTGACCAGGTATTTATCATGCTGATCCCAAACCCCCAATCACATTGGGGCTGTCATGCCTGAGCTGGAACAGTCTGGCACCATTACCATGTTTGGTTTGTTTTTTTTTCACCTTTATTCCTCTCTAGGGCTTTCCAAACTGTGAGTTAATTTAGTCTGACTCAGCCCCTGAGTCAACAAGACAATATGTGCTGGCTCCCACAAGCTCAAGACTTGGCTAACCCTACTTAGCAAATGGTGTTCTTAGTGTTCCACAATTCTGGCTCATACTAGCTTTGCGACACACCTGGAAACTGCTTAGACTGCCAGTACCTAATATAATGCTTATGTGTGGAAGGCATCCTGTCTTTCAGAGACAGAGCAAACACTTAAGGTGACAAAGTCAAGGGTGTCCCGAAAGGCTCTTCTTCCATTACCATGGTCTACTTGTTTGTTGTGTTGTTGCTGGGAGCCTAGGAGTGCAGCATGTCACCACAGCAGCTGCTTTTCCTTTAAGTGTGGTTTCTGGGGAGCCAAACTTACTATTTACTGACTGATCTATCTCCGTAGACTCATACGTCAATGGCTCTTTATAGTTTTTTTATAATATCTCTTTTGATAATGTGATACTGGTACAAAATCTTTGTTAAAAACATATATATATATATATATATATATATGTTTGCCCATTCAGTAGGCTACCTTTTTGTCTTACTGACTGTGTTCTTTGCTTTACAAAAGCTTCTCAGTGTCAGGGGGTCCCATTTATTTATTGTTGCTCTCAAGTCTGTGCTACACTGGGTTATATTTAGGAAGTGGTCTCCTGTGCCCATGCATTGAAGACTACTTCCCAATTTCTCTTCTATCAGGTTCAGTGTGTTTGGATTTATATTGAGGTTTTTGATCTATTTGCAAATGAGTTTTTGCATGGAGATAGATATGAATCTATTTTCATTCTTCTATGTGTTGATATCCAGTTATGCCAGCACCAATTGTTGAAAATATTTTCTTTTTTCCATTGTATACTTTAGCTTCTTTGTTAAGAATTAGGTGTTCGAAGGTATGTGGATTAATATCCGGGTCTTCGATTTGATTCCATTGGTCAACCTCTCTGTTTTATGCCAGTAGCAAGCTGGCAAAATTCAGCTGAAGAGTGGGAGGAATGAGAATATGAGCAAAGAGGTCAAGACCAGGATGGGTT
>LOJH01035045.1:0-15866 GCA_001685095.1 Ellobius talpinus | reverse complement strand
TGTTTTGTGATGAGAATTTGTTGGATTTGCTGTTTTCTTTGATCAGTGCGTTTACTTTCTCTATAGTGTCCAGGGCGTCTGGCTAGCCGCTAGTCAGGCACTCACTCACCCCTCCGGAAGGATGGATCTTCTGCAGCTAACTACGTTTTTAAATAATCTGTCACTATAGCAAAGTTCAGAATTCGTTTAAGCCATGAGTGCTTCACCCCAATGACTAGGCAAGAAAAAGTTGAAGCAGATGCCAGTTCAACCATAAACTGTATTTTTTTCCTCTCAAATATACTCTTTTCCAGGTTCAATTCTTGTTCTACAACTTCTATTAACATGTTATTCCATGATAATTATATTTAAAAGGCTCTTAGCAACAGGCACTATTGAATTTAAAAATCCAAAACCTAATTTTGCATATAAAATGAAATATTCATATTCTTCAGTTTATTCTTCAACAAAACTCTACATGAGTAATCAATATATAGTATATTGTATGTCACATGAGTGTGTTTTGTGTGTGTATATATATATACATATATATATATATGAGCTCATATATTATACATAAGAGCACACACATATATAAGGTAATACATACATACATATATATATATATACATATACAGAGAGAGAGAGAACCTTAAAGAAGTAGAGAATCACCAAACAATTCATGTAAGGGTCACGACCTAGAAAGTGTCAAACACAATAACTAAACATAGATGTTTCAAATCATTTCTATGGCAAATTTACCACAATTTGGACAAACCAAAATGGTGGCAAGATGTCTTCCTTGAAAGTTATGGCTCTTGTAACATCAGTCTAATTTTTATTTCGGAATTAATATAGTAATATTGAAAAATCATGTTCATTTCTGTCATAGACAGAGCAGAAGCTGTGTCATTTATCACACAGACGAGATGGATTTGGGGAAATGCTCATCATCTCTTGATCTGTTTCTCCTGGTGGTTCATAGGAACTAAGAAAAACTTTCTTTTGTTTTAATTGAAAAAGTTTTTCATATAGTACAGCCTCATCAGAGTTTCCATTCCCTCAAGTCTTCCCAGATCCCCTATCTCCCCACCCACCCAACTTCATACCCTTTTTTCTCTCTCTTTGCCTCAGGCAAACAAAAAACAAACAAAAACAAACCTTAACAATAATTTTAAAAAGAAGAAAAAAACGCACAGAGAGATACACACACAAAAAAACAACATCTGTAAAAACTCAAAATTGGAAACCATAAAATGCGTCCAAGAGGCTGTATGGCTGAAAAAAAATTCCCCAACAAAGCTTTATTCACTAGTCTATATGAAATATGGCTCATCATATCTTGGTTATCTACTACTGGCATGGGACCTACACTTAAGTGTAGTTATTATACCCAGTGAGATTCCATTGGAGAAACCTCATCTTTCCTTTGCATCTGGATGGTTAGTTGGAGACAGCTTCTTAGTTAGGGGTGGGGGCTCATGTCTCCTCCATCTCTCAGTGCAGTCATCCCATGTCTGGCTTGGACCTGTGCAGGACTGCACACGCTGCCACAGTTTCTCTACACTCCTGTGTGTGTTTTTCCTGTTGTCTCTTGAAGACACTGCTTTCTTCCTGCCCTTCATCACCTCCTACTCTTGCACTCTTTCGACCATCTCTTCCACTTAGCTCACTGAGCACTGAGGAGAGTGCTGATGAAGATATCCTATGAAGAACTGAGTGTTAGGGCTGGAGTCAGCAGTTAAGGGCATTGATGGTTCTTCCAGAAGACCTAGGCATGTCGTAAGGAGGGAGGGGGCTACTTGTTGGTTCCCAGCCGCCCGGCTAGCTTGGACCTGAAATAATCACACAGAAACTGTATTAATTAAATCACTGCTTGGCCCATTAGCTCTAGTTTCTTATTGCCTAACTCTTATATTAATTTAACACATTTCTATTTATCTATATATGGCCATGTGACAATGGTTTATAGGCAAAGTTTCAGCATGTCTGACTCTGGAGGCAGTTCCATGGCATGTCTGTCACTCCACCTCCTTCCTCCCAGCATTCCCTTAATTTTCCCTGCCTCTGTTCCCCAATAGTTCTGCTATAGGCCCAAAGCAGTTTCTTTATTAACCAATCGTAATCACAGTATACAGAAGAAAATCTCACATCATAGGTTAAATTCCCAGAACCCACAGGATCTGACACCTTCACACAGTCATTCAAGCAGCTAAATCACCAATTCACATAAAATAAATAAATAATGGGTTTATTTATTTATTTAGAGAGAGTTTATCTGTAGCTTTGGAGCCTATCCTGGAACTAGGCTTGTAGACCAGGCTGGCTGCAAACTCACAGAGATTTGTCTGCCTCTGCCTCCTGAGTGCAGGGATTAAAGGCATCTGCCACCACTGCTCGGCAATAAATAATGTTGTTTTTTTTTAAAAAAAAGGAAATATATCATTAAAAAAGGGACTGAGTGTCCATGTGAAATGATGGTGGCACATGCCTTTGATTTCAGAACTCCAGAGGCAGAGGCAGACAGATCTCTGAGTTTGGGACCACTCTAGTTTACAGAGTGAGTTCCAGGCACAGAGCAAAGAACTGATCTATGGGTATAGCAGAATGCCTTTGTTACTAGGTTCTCTTACCAAAACAATAGTATTTGAATTTCCCCTATGCTAATGACCTTTAGCTACCTGAGCAACGTCAGGCAGGGTAGAATAGAATATTTCCAAAGCCCTGCTAGGTCTGAATATTATTTAATGCTACCAGAATTAGTTTTTGTGTGCAGAGTATTTCTTAGGATAGTCTGTTGTTGGAACAAAAATCTGTGTACTGTGTATATAACATGAGGTCCTGCTTGTTGGGGTATCTGTCCTGCCTGATACCCCACAGCCAGCAAGCCCCAAAGAAAAGAAAATCACACAGAGATCTCTATACGTTATAAAGCTGATTGGCCCATTAGCTCAGGCTTCTTATTAGCTCTTATGACTTATATAACCCATTATTCTGATCAATTTTTTGTCATATGGCTCAGTACCTTTTTCAGCTGGCAGGTCACATACTGCTTCCTCGGTGGTCTGCACAGGACTGGGAGGAATCAAATTCCTCCTTCCCAGAATTCTCCTGTTCTCATTGCNTAAAGCTGATTGGCCCATTAGCTCAGGCTTCTTATTAGCTCTTATGACTTATATAACCCATTATTCTGATCAATTTTTTGTCATATGGCTCAGTACCTTTTTCAGCTGGCAGGTCACATACTGCTTCCTCGGTGGTCTGCACAGGACTGGGAGGAATCAAATTCCTCCTTCCCAGAATTCTCCTGTTCTCATTGCATCATTTCTACTTCCTGTCTGGTTTTCCCACCTATATGTGTTTTTTGTTGCTAATTCTGTTTGTTTTCTTATTTCTTGAAAATTTGTAATTTATGGGCAATTCTAATATTATTGTCATTCTTTATAATGAAAGGACACCTGCACACATGAAAACAAACTTACTGTCAATGTAATATGCAAATATTATCTGGTAGAGCTTCTAGTCAATAATATTTTAAAAATGGAATATTATATCTGCAGTTTTTTCTTATGATCCAAGTTTTAAGAATTTCATATTTTAAAAAATGTCAATGATGATATTTTAACTGCTATAGCAGTTAGCACTAATTTGTTGCCTTCTTTGAGCACAAAATGAGTATAACCTAAGTGAGTGGTTTGCTACCAAACAATTTGACACCTATAGGTATAAGCTGTTGAGTCTCTTCAGACTGTATGAACCTTAAAGAATCCCTTGAAAACAGTGATTCAGACCCTGGTGGAGATTTCTAATGTGTGAGCCAAAATCTCTGGAAAGAGGGATTCAGAACCTGATGGAGATATGTTCAGAGTCATCAGGGATCCAGTGAGCGAAAATGATGTTTGTTCTTTGAAATCTAACTTACCTGATTCAGACAAAAGTTTGTGGCAATGGTCTATGTAAATAAAGAAATGTTCATCCAGGAAAATAAGAATGGCTAAGGATACCCTGGAATTATTAACAATTAGCAGTCATGGATTTCTTTCATGATACACTGTTTTGAAACCTAAAATAGTGACTAATGCATTCACTACAGAAATATTTTTGAGTGTCCTCTATAGGACAGCCATTGTAGACACTGTGGTTATATTAGGTACTTTTCTTGTGATTTTGGTGGCTCTCTGATAATAAGGAAGTTAGGAGAGAGAGGTGTCAGCTCAGATCTGAGAGGCTGTGTTGTCATGATTCGGAAAGCATTGAAAATTGCAGCTCATGGTGCCAGCCTCTTGCAGCTGCTGTTTGTTCAATTCTTCATATCTCTGTGGGGCTGGAGCAAAAAAAGGTCAATCTACCGAGTCGTTGTATTCAAGGTTCACCCCACCCCATGACCACCTCCTCTAGCTAGGACTCACCTGCCAGAGGCTCCTCGACTTCTACAAAGAGCATAAACAGCTGGGCAAGATGCCAAGAGCTCAAACATGGGCTTGTGAGGGACAACTCACATTTAAGAGCCAAAAAGCAATATGGGACATAAGTAAAAACTCCTGTTACCATGGAGTTTACTCTTTAAATTCCGTTCTCTGTGCTTTCTGTTTTCTCATCTATTTGACTATCTTTTGAGCAACTTGAAATGAAATCCTCAGCTCAGCCTGCACCATCTTTCTGTCTTCATCAGATTAGTCTCCCATGTCACTCACTACATTCTATCTTGCCAAAACTTTTAACTAGCTACCTGATCAATCAATTACCTCCTACTTGTATTTTTTGAGTTCAGACTATTACAGTCTTTCTCCAGAGTGATGCACCTGTGAAGGCAATCACGTAAGGATTAGAGAGATTCCTTTAAAGTTCAAAGAAAACAGAGCCTTGAATTCTGTCAGGATCGTGATCATAAGGAAATATAATTCAACTTTCTAAAATGGAGCAATTTAATTTTTTCTGGAATATAGATATAGGCCTATTTTTTCCAGTTCTGCCAAGATGCTTTTTATTTTATGTATTAATTGATTCTTTTCCTTTTTAATGATAATTGATTGAAAGACTATAACATTTATTGATTTAAATGTAATGATTCAAAATGAAAAAGACAAGTATCTTTTATTATTAAGTATGAAACACACCAAAAAGATTTAACTGCTTTCCAAAGTAGCTTGCCAGGCTTTCCAATTTCTATGATTCGACAATTCCAAAAGTGTTGTGGTTCCAAAATTCACAAGAAATGTGAATTTAAAAAAAAATAGTGAAACAGTAAAATTATCTTATATGGTAATATCTGCAGTGATTGCACAAATAAGAATATGTGAGCAAACTCTTGCAGCCCTAAAGTAAAATCAAAGGAATTGCTATTATACTTTTTAGATATTTCTCAATCTCTAGTTATCAATATACAGCACACAGTTTTTAGGGAGCTTTTCAAATCTAAAGTTATACAAAATGTAAACATACAACTGAGTAGTCATTATAAATAATTCACCTTGTTTTTTTGACAAATAGTGTCATATTTATCACTAAGAGAAGAATTGCATATAGTAATGTATACCTTACTTCAGAAATCAGAATCTTAAGGACAAGCACAGGAATTGACATAATATATGGTTATGAAAAATATAAAATGCACATTGGTATATTCTCCTAAATTTCATATACAATCTGCTTCCTGACATGGAAAAGATGGTGGTATTGATGACAGAGGAAGCTCTAGATTTTTCTGTGTCATTTTATTATGTTTGTTAAAACTACATAATTATCATCAACTGTATGGCAGGAATGTTTACATACTTTTCCTCATTTTTGCAAATACCTTATAAAAATGAGGACATATTATATGTATAATTATTAGTTATTTCACATGTAATATTAAAAATACCTTTCAAATATCCTTTGTCCCGCCTCAAAATGTTCCAGTCCTCTATTGTCCTTGGACTTGTACAACCTGGGGAATCTGCGTGGAGAAATGGTGCCGCAAGGGCAGGTGTCTGTGTCCCATTGTGTCAGCCACTCTTGGTCGGCTGGCTACTGTGGCTCTCTCTGTCACCTGCAGTCAGCCCTCCAGGCTGTGCTGAGAGCATGGGGGAGAAACGGAGACGCTTTTGCATTTCCTCACACCCTGAATCATGTACCTTCCTTGGTGGGAGAATTCAGAGCAAGCTGAGTCGTTTCATCAGAGATGACTCCAGGACAGAACAGCATGGTGCTGGAATATAGTAGGATCACATCCTTGCAGAGGAAATGGCAAACACTTTAAGAAACACTGCTCTCCTCTGTACTCAAGGGATTTCACAAGAAGTTGCTTCCCAGGTTTGCGATATTTATCTAAAGCCTAGTTTAAAATCCCTCTTCTGAAGTGTAGGAGCGACACCCGTCAGGGGCCATACTTAGAACTGCTTTCCAGTTCTTCCTAAAATTATGCCTCACTAAGACGTACTGAGCTTTCTATATTTAGAAAACATGTGAATGTTTTTCTCTTTATCTGGACCAATATTGTTGTTACACATCTTTGCCCTTTAGAAATAGACACACAGGGTCGCAGACATGGAGTGCACCCTCCTACTTTAGTCAGAATTCTTCAAATTCAGGCATAAATGGGGATTATGTTTTTTCCTCCCTCTCACCTGAAAGAAATTAGTTCACAAAATTGTCCTAAAAATGACATTCACTTGGATTGTAAAGGGCTCCGGCTATCTTCAGGGAATCCCATCACAGGGTAAAGCAGTATTGGCCCCAGGCACCCTGGGTGAGGCTCACCTGAGAGAACAATGGGGTGGCTGTGAGGGAAGGTGACAGAGGTTGGGTGGGGTGCAGTTGTCCCGAGACTTCTAAGCAGGAAAAGTTAAACAGAAACATGAAGCACAAGAAAGAGAAAAGAAGCAGGTAATAGAAGAAGGAATGGGTAGTATAATCTGAAACTGTAAGTAACATGCATGACACATAAAGGTAAGGACATACACCTGAAAATAAAACAAATTAAAATAATCAGCAATCTAATAATATCCGAATGAAATAAAAGAGATAGAACCAACTAAAACTTGAGTATGTGAAAATACATAAGATATATTAAGGATTAAAAGAAGAAAATATATCAACTAACGTGAAATGAAAATAATAGTGTGAGAAATAAAATAATTCCCTGGGTATGGAAGCAAACGCCTTTATTCCCATCGTTCAGGAAGCAGAGGACAGCCGGGTTCATATAGGAGGTCCAAAACAGCCGGGTTAAAAATAACTTTCTCAAAAATAATTCATAAATGATAAATAAATATAAATGAATACAATATGTTTTAAAATGTAAATAATAAAATGGAGTTTGTTTTTTCCCAATACTAATTCATCATAAAAATTCATTATCTTAAGAAAAGTTGTCAGAAAGAAACTCTAAGAATGGTATTTTTAGTAGGGAAATGCAGTTATTTTTAGGCATTTTATAGACTGACTCATTTGCATTTAATGTGTATGAATGTCTTGCCTGTGAGAGGACATAAGAACGTGGCAGGTCCTCTAGAATTTGAGGGGCTTGTGAGCATCCGTGTGGGACTCGAACCCAGTCCTCTGGAAGAGCATCAGTTCTCTTAAGTGCTGAACCATCTCTCCAGTCCTAGAATTAATTTATACATAAGAAAAATCCAATCAATTTAAATTTAGTACACTTTAGAGTACTAAAAACTCATATGTAAAGATGAGATAACTTCACAGTAAGAATCAGATATTACCAAAATGAAACAGAGAAACAAAAATAATCAACAAAGGGAGAAAGAACATGAGCATGGTCACCACAGCCAGGCACGGTGGCCACGTTCCTACCATGCTGGCAGCAGAGTGTCTGAGACTAAAGATTTACCATGAGATCAAGATCAGACCTGACAACACCAAGAGTATTAAGCCAGCCTGGGCTACACACCAACATCAAAGGAAAGTGGATATGGGGGAGAACTAAGGAAAGATTAAATAAAATGTGTCAATATTATATCCCTGTGGTTAGATGTCTTAGTTAGGAAATGTGTCAATATTATATCCCTGTGATCAGATGTACTAGTTAGGGAATGTGTCAATATTATATCCCTGTGGTTAGATGTCTTAGTTAGGAAATGTGTCAATATTATATCCCTGTGGTCAGATGTCTTAGTTAAGGTTTCTATTGCTGCAGTGGAACACTGTGACCCAAAAGCAAGCTGGGGAGGAAAGGATTTATTTTACTTACACTTGCACATTGCTGTTCATCACAGAATGGAGTCAGTACAGGAACTCAAACAGGGCAGGATCCTGGAGGCAGGAGCTGATGCAGAGGCCATNATCCCTGTGGTTAGATGTCTTAGTTAGGAAATGTGTCAATATTATATCCCTGTGGTCAGATGTCTTAGTTAAGGTTTCTATTGCTGCAGTGGAACACTGTGACCCAAAAGCAAGCTGGGGAGGAAAGGATTTATTTTACTTACACTTGCACATTGCTGTTCATCACAGAATGGAGTCAGTACAGGAACTCAAACAGGGCAGGATCCTGGAGGCAGGAGCTGATGCAGAGGCCATGGAGGGAAGCTGCTTACTGGATGCTTCCCATGGTTTGCTCAGCCCAATTTCTTATAAAGCCCAGGACCAGCTGCCCAGGGATGGCACCACCATGGGCAAGGCCCTCCCAGAGTTGTGTTTAGGTTTAAAAAAAGTTTCTCTTTTTCTGCACTGAGAAGATTCTTTTAACCCTGCTAAACCCGAACCATTCTCAAAAGTAATTCCTATAATTTTTCATATTTTAATGGAAATATATAAATTTCATCTTTATTCTCATTATTAATATGGATACAGTAACCTGTGGGTGACACTTGTATATTCAGGTATTGAGCTCTAAGACTATATATTTACCCCAAATCACAATATACCACAAGAAGAAACTATTTCTCTGGTAACTTCATAGGAAAAGATATTTACAGTGAATTGAACTGAAATTTAGTAAGATGTTTAAAAGTTGAATTATTGAGATAATTATACACTCATATGTAGTTTAAGTATATGTAGAAACACTGTTCACTTTAATAGATATTTTTCAATTTGAAAACAAAAATGTAGTATAAGACAGAAAACAGGTAATTGAGGCAATTCAACAATATTGCTTCCCAACTATAATTTAACTCGTTTCAGTGTATTTCTCTGTATTGAGCTAAGCACTATTTGATTAGTTAAGCAGGTTTCTGTCTGCTACCATGATCAACACATTCACCTGTCCTCCCGTAGGACCCACGCCTGCCTGTCCCCTCTAACCCCAACTCTAACCACCAGTGGTCCAACAACTAATCTGTATCTTAGACTTTGACAGTCCGAAGGTGTTACACAAATGGAGTCATATACTCTGTATTATTTTAGAATTGCTTTCTTTCTCATTCATTTTAAATCCCTAATAATTCATGAAAACTATCATATGCAAATTGGTACTTGGCTGAAACATTTCCCTGGCCTGTGAGCTCATCAGCTAGAGCAATTTGTCCACAGTAACCGAAGCCGCATGGCATCATCAAAGGAACAGGCGTGAGGATCAGTGGTGTGAATATAAATTATTATCCTTCTGTAATAAATATCTAAGAATGTAACTGCCAAGTTGTATGGTCAACCCATGTTCGGTTTAAGAAACTGCCAAGATATTCCAGTCTCTGTCATTTTAGACCAGCTTAACCATGAAGAATTGATTCCGTTTCTGCACAGCCCCTCTGTCATCTGCTGTGCTCATCATTTCTCGCTTCAGCCAAACTGATAGGTATGTTGGTGTCCCACTGTAGTGGACTGTAGCAGTAGTTTGTATGTCCTCGGCATGTAATGATGTTAAGCACGTTTTTGTGTGCTTATTGCAATCCATATATCCTTTTAGTGAAAGTTTGTTAGTTTTGTGCTTCTTATTAGAATGTTTTCCCTGCTAACTTAAGAGTTCTTAACTGGTCTTCCTAGAGTTCTTGACTAGTCCTGTGCGAGTTCTTGACTAATCCTCTGAAAGTTCTTGCCTAGTCCTCTGTGAGGCATGATTTACACGTGGTTGCTCTACTCGCTAGCTCCCCTTTCTTCTCTTCTCATGTGGGTTTGCACAGAACAAAGTTCGGTTTTGTTTATTGAGACAGGATCTCATGTATACCATACTGTTTTTGAACTCAGGATGTAGTAGAATTCTGATCGTCTTGCCTCCACCTACGGAGTATGGGGATGACAGATTAGTGTCATCATTGCTGGTTTATGCCAACAGGTGGATGAGATCCAAGGCTTCCTGCCTGTTAGGTAAGCACTTAACCAACAGCTAGTTCCCTAGCCCTGAAGTTCTGCATTTTTATGACATAATTCACTCTGACGTCATATTTTTTTAAGATGAACTTTAGAACAGCAATTGCCTAGAGATGTGCAGTTGCTGGTTAAAAGTTATTCCATCAATAGCTTCTGTAGCATTTTCAAAAATCAGTTGAATATATTTGTGAGGGTCTAATTTATTTCCTGTTCTGTATATTTGTGTAAAAACAGCCTTGTGAATGGGATATCCTAGTTATGACTTTTAATGTACTATTCTATCCAATACACACACATGCGCGCACACACATAGGAACACATAGATTAAGGTATACACACTCATACTCACATAGGCACACACACACAGACACACACACACAAACACACATACTGCTAGTTGGATGAACATTGACATCAATTGTATCTATGAATTTGTCCATTTCTCTTTGAGATTCTGTCAGCCTCTATTAATATATTTTGAGACCCTTGTCTCATGAAAACAGAATGATCCTTTTATTGTTGCACAATCACCCTCTTTGTCTGCAGGGAGCAATTTTCTTTGTGCTGAGGTCTATACTGTTAATAAGCCACTCCTGCTTCTCTAAACTAAAGTTGTCAAGATCCGTCTTCTCTAGCACATCCCTTCGCCATCCACTCTTCTTAAATTGAAATGAGTGCCTTGCCTCATGAGCAGAATGTAGTCATTTATGTGTATTCACTGTGCCAATCATGGCCTGTGGAATTTTGTATTTGTATTTAACATAGTGATTGACAAGTTCACAGTATTTATGTTCTGCTCAGTTCTTATTTATTCATCTTCTTTTCAGATATCCCTTCCTCTGATTCTCTTTTCTTTCCTTACTATGGACATTTAAGAAATTTTAGGAAATTTTTTTTTGATTTCCTCAAAGTGTTTTTAATTGATTTCTACAGGAAGAAAGTGTACTAGCTAATCTTTAAGGATAAACAAGTTAGCAATAAATTCTTTTGGTTTCCTTTAATCTGAAAATGTTCATATTTTCCCGACTTCATGAAAAAATATGGTTTGATTGGGTGTAAAATTAATTATTGGTAGGTATTTTTTATTAGTATTTGAAAAAATAATCACTTGCTTTGGGTTCGTATGGGTTAAGAGAATAAACACACTTTTATTTGAATTAACTTCTATCAGGAAGCTGTTAGTTTTATTTAATGCGTATGCATGTGTGTGTGTTTGTGTGTTTGGAGTCATGTTAGGTGAGGTGAAAAGTAAAGGATAGTTACTGTTGTAATTATAAGATGTTTGTTTTGTAAATTTATTTCAAGCAGTGGCTGAGTGGATCAAATTAATAATCAAATTAATAATCCCTCAAAACCTACTGACTTCAGGTACATTTTGAAGGCAAGCCTGTTGTCATATAAAACATGATCATGAACAAAAAACATAGACTAAACATGAATAAGATAAACAATGAGAGATCTAGCTTAATTATTTTGTTTGTTTTACATGGTTTATAAGCACTTTCATGCACATCATCATACCATACTTGAATATATCAAAGACATGATGGAGACAAAGAAGTTGCAAAAAATTATTTTTACTGATTATATCAGTAATATCAAAGAGGTTAAATGGCTATCAAATATCTCTAAGCCATTATATACAGAAAAAATTGGGTGTGTTCTTAGATTTCACTAGAGGCTTGTGGAGGCTTATACGATCACATCACCTAGAACTAGAAACTAAAAGGCATGGCTTAGCTACTGCTGTAGACTCTCCTCTTCAGTTTTACATTTAAATATCCTGACAATCCACCAAAAACTTGAGTGTTTTCTTGACCATATTTAAATCAAATTTCAAAAAAAGTAAAGTAGGGGCAGTCTTTAGAGAGAACAATAAAGTGATGCAATTTATTTTTATTGCCTGATTTGTATTTTTATGGTTTGAGCTCCTTCTGCGATGAACAAACTCCTTTAGGACAGCCGACACTATTTCAGGTGGCACTCACTGAAATTCTCGTTCTGGGCTCGCTCTCATCAACTATAGCACTGCATAAGGTGTCTGGTATCCCAACAGAGATTTGCCTTGTAGAGCTATGAAGATAAATAGTGTCTCCCTGTTGTTGTTGTTTTGATTTTAATTTTTTGTTGTTGTTGTTGTTTGAGACATGGTTTCTCTGTAGCTTTGGAGCCTGTCCTGGAACTAGCTCTTGTAGACCAGGCTGGCCTCGAACTAACAGAGATCCTCGTGCAGTTGACTTGAGCTAGTAGCAGCTCACTGACTGTGGATGGATAGATGGGGAACCTGCATAGGACTGAACTAGGCCCTGTGAATGTGAGTGGCAGTTCTGTGGCCTGGACAGTCTGTGGAGTGCGACCAGGATTTCTACCTAGTGCATGAATTGGCTTTGTGGAGCCCATTGCCTTTGAAGGGATACCTTGCTCAGCCATGATACGGGGGGAGGGGCTTGATCCTGCCTCAACTTGATATGCCAGATTTTGTTGACTCCCCATGGGAGGCCTTACCCTTTCTGAGGAGTGGATGGAGAATTGGGTGGAGGGAAAGAATTGGGTGCTGGGAAGTTGGGGGTGCAGGAGGAAGGGACAAAGGGTGAACTGTGCTTGGTATGTACAATAAGTAAAAAACATTTTAAAATTAAAAATTAAAAAAATTAGTGTCTTCCAGCATACACTGACTACAAGCCTTATGAGAAGGGCCTGGGCCTTTCTTTAACTGTGGGTTGGCTTCTGAGTCCTTCGTGTTATTTTTTACTAATCTAAAACATTCACAGCTTCTGGCTATCTCTGCAATTAGCCAAACAAGCTAAACAAGACAAGTGAAGTGACCCTAGTATTTATTTTACATAATTTCCATAATCATCCCAGAGTCTCACGATTATAAATGGTGTTATTCACTTATGCATGGGAATATCTTTTTTTTTCTGATGTGTAGGTGAAATTGAAATTCAGTCATTTCTGTTCTTCTCTTGTCCAGGATAGAACCCAGAGCCAAGTAAACTCTAAGCAATCAGTCAGCTACAGGCAGAGCTGCACTGCCAGCCGGAAGTAATCATCCTAATAGCATGAAAGCCTTGAAAATCCGACGGAGACATAACAATTCATCTACTTCTGCATGAAGCTATGCCATTCATTTTAACATATATTCTTCAATACACTGACCCAGTGTAATGTGTTCATTCCAGGACTAAAAGCCTAATTGTATTATTCTCTTTTTCTTCTCAATTCCAGTATTGAAGTCGAACTTCTTAGCTTTGGAACATTTTTACGGGAACATTTGCTCAACATAAGTAGTGCTTGCATTATTTTCTCCTCTTGAGAGGTCAGTGCAACAGGACGGGCTCTGAGAGTTGAGGAGCTGCAGAGACCGTTATGCCTGTTTGAAAAGTAATCACCACCTTGAATGCTTGGTGGATGCTTTGCATTTGTTTATTTCAAACTATTTTACTCTTTTATTTCATTTTCTTATAAATTTATTTTACATCCCAACCAAAGTTTCTCCTCCCTCCTCTCCTCCCAGTGTGCCCTCCATCCCCCCACATCCCCCTCCCCTGATTGACTCCTCTTCCCTTTCTGTTTAGGAAAGGGTAGGTCTCTCATAAATATTAACAAAAACATGGAATATCAAACTTCAGTAAGACTAAGCACCTTCCATATATTAAGTTTGGGCAAGGTGACCCAGTAGGAGGAGTAGGGTTCCAAAAGCCAGAAAGAGTTAGAGATAGGCCATGCTCCGACTATTAGGAGTCCTAAAAGTAGACAAAGCTACACAACCTCCCCATATATGCAGAGGGCCTCAGTGAGTCCCATGCAGGATTCTTGGTTGTTGGGTCAGTGAGCCCCTATGAACCCAAGTTAGTTGATTCTGTGAGTTTTCTTGTGATGGCCTGGACCCCTCTGACTCCTACAATCCTTCTGCCCTGTTTTTAGCAGGATCCCCCAAGCTCCATCTAATGTTTGACTGTGGCTCTGCATCTGCTTCCATCAGTTGCTGGATGAAGGCTCTCTGAGGACAATTGGGTTAGGCACCAATCTATGAGTATAGCAGAATATTGTTATGCATCATTACATTGATATTGTTTTTCCTCCAGTCATGTTTCATTCTATCCAAAGCCTCTTGGCCATTTAGCCTGTAGTGCTCCAAGCAGTGTCAGGGATGCGCTTACCCTCCTGGTATGGGTTTTAGGATAGACTGGTCATTCGTTGGCCACTCCTTCAGTCTTTAGGTCACCCTTACCTAATCACATCCCATAGGCAAGACAGACTATAGGTCTAAAGTTATGTGGCTGGGTTGATGTTCCAGTACCTCTACTTGAAGTCTTTCCTGGTCACAGGAGATGGCCAATTCAGGCTACATATCCATTATTGCTAGGAATCACAGTTAAGGTCATCCTTGTGGTTTCCTTGTGCCAGATTTTTACTTGGCCTTCAAATACACCCCATTCCTGATAGTCTTATCAGAACTCTTCCCCCCAAACCTCTGTCCAACCAACCTGATTGCTCTTATTCCTGTCCAGATCTACCCACATGTTACCTTGTACTCTCTGAAACTGCAGAAGCAATAGGTTACTGCAGATAGGAGTTTCTCCACTTCTCTCCATCCTGGTTGCTGATATAGGTTATTGTAGGGCCAGAGAGAATTGGAACACAGCAGGCTATTCATTAGAAATTCCAGAGTACAAATCAAATTCTGCAGTAGATCATTTAAACATAATGATTTTGTTAGGTTCTAACTGAATCGCTAAAGCATATACTATTTTAAGTCTTCGGGTAATATAACATGTTACCTTATTAATTTAAACCCTGCTTAACAAACCCATGTTTCATTTCTTGCTATACAGATCTTTGAATATTATCATCTAAATAAAAAATACAATGCTGCCTCTTTTAAACAGGAAAGATGTTGTAAACACTTATGAACTTATGTTTCTCTGATAATTTATTTGGATACATTTGGCAATGTCACCTTCTATGAACAAGTTACTTTTTCAGTGCACATGAATTTGCATATTATAGCACAGAATGAACCAATTTAGAAACTAAGCATTTTATATGCAGAGCTTAGAAAATGTTAATATGTGTGTTAATATATCTTTGCTTATAAAATATAACTCTTGAAATCACATCTTATGATGTTTGTACGTATGTTATTTAGTCTTATCAGTATAATTATTTTTCAATAAGGTCAAGAAAGATTAATAATCAGGAGCTTTGATTAACCTAACCATTTATAACACACACAAATATTGACAGATACATGGTAGACAAACATATATATATACATATATATGTATACATACATACATATATATATATATGGTAATAAACAAAAAGATGGATAGATGCATGCATCCATACCTGATGTTTTACACAGATTAATAGATGGGTAGATACTCGAATCGAGGAAAACCAAGGGTCGTGGATATGTCAAACACTAAGTAACAGACTCTATGGCTTTTTGGCTTGCCTTTAATTAAAGAACTACTTCAAGCCTCATCAGAGCAGTGGTGCTGCAAACTATTTTTATTTGCGATCCTAACTCTGATAGTAACAGTAAAATAGTTTCTTTAGTCAGGCAGTGGTGGTACACACCTTTAATCCCAGCACTAAGAAGGCAGAGGCAGGTGGATCTCTGTGAGTTCAAG
>LOJH01035044.1:1788-17655 GCA_001685095.1 Ellobius talpinus | reverse complement strand
TGGCATAACTGGATATCAACATGTAGAAGAATGAAAATAGATCCATATTTATTGTTATGCACAAAACACGTCCAAATGGATCAAAGACCTTAACATAGGACCAACCCCCCTAAACCTCATAGAAGGGAAAGGTTGGAAGAACACTTGATGTATTGACATAGGACACTGCTTCTTAAATGTAACCCCAGTAGCACAAATATTGAGAGAAGCAATTAATAAATTGGACCTCCTGAAACTGAGAAATTTCTGCAAAGCAAAGATCGCTGTAAACAAGAAAAAACAGCAGCCTAAAGAATGGGTAAAAATCTTTACCAATGCCACATTTGACAGAGGTCTGATCTCCAAAATATAAACACTCAAGAACTGGTCATCAAAAGAACAAATGATACAATCAAAAATGGGGTACTGACATAAACAGAGAACTCTCAAAAGGTGAATCTAAAATGGCTGAAAGACACTTAAGGAAATGCTCAACATCCTTAGCCATCCGAGAAATATATATCAAAACAACTCTGAGTTTCTATCTTTCACCCAACAGAAAGGCCAAGATCAAAAGTACTGATTCCAGCTCCTGCTGGAGAGAATATGGGTGAGGGAAACACTGCTCTATTGCTGGTCACAGTGCAAACTGGTACAGCTGGTTTTGGAAATAAGGATGGGGATTTCTCATAAAATTAGGAAACAACCGACCTCAAGACCCAGGAATATCACTTTTAGGTATACACCCAAAGGATGCTCAATTGTACCACATGGACATGTGCTCAACTATGTTCATAGCCGCATTATTTGTAATAGCCAGAACCTGAAAACAGCCTAAGTGCCCTTTGACTGAAGAATGGATAAAAATAATATGGCACATTTACACAGTGGAGTATCACACAGTGGAGAAAAATGACATCTTCAATTGTGCAGACAAATGAATGGCTCTAGAAAACAGCATATTGATTGAGGTAACCCAGACCCCCCCAAAAAAACAAATATAATGTGTACTCACTCATAAGTGACTTTTAGGCATAAAGTAAAGAAAAATAAGTCTACAATTTATAACCCAGGGAATCTAAAAAACAAACAGGACAAACAGGTATCTAATCTACCTGGGAAGTGGAAAAAGACAAGATCTCCTGAGTAAATTTGGAGCATGGGGTAATGGGAGAGGGTAGAATCAGAGGGGAGAGAAAGGGAGGGAAGCAGAGAAAATATGCAGTTAAACAAAAACTACAATACAATTCTTAAACTTAACGTTCAGGAAACATGTAGAAGAGGAGGCAGAATATAAGGGCCAGATGATTAGGGGTTTTCTGTGAGATTGTGAGACTATGAAATGGAAATTTTGGTTGAGATTTCATTGAATCTGCAAACAGCCTTTGGTAGAATGGTCATTTTCACAATATTAATTCTACCAGTCCTTGATCATAGGATGTATTTCTGCTCTCTAGCATCTATATCTCTTTCTTCATGGGTTTAAAATTTTCTTTGTAGAGGTCCTTAAATTTCCTGGCTAAATTGTTTCTTAAATATTTTATTGGTTTAAGGCTATTGTAACTGACAGTATGTCCATGACTTCATTATCTACAGACTTATTTGATGGTGTCCAGAGAGTCTATTGATTTATGCAATTTGATTCTGTATCCTGCCACATACATAAATATGTCCATCCTTTCTAGAAGCTTCTGGTAAAATTTTGGAATCTAACACTGTTGGAGGGGTCTGCTTATTGGTTCCCGGCTGATCAGCCCAGAAATAATCACACAGAAACCAAATTAATTAAGTCACTGCTTGGCCCATTAGCTCTGTCTTCTTATTTACTAACTCTTACATCTTAATTTAACCCATATCCATTAATCTGTGCATCACCACGAGGTTTTGGCCTACCAGCAAAGTTTCAGCATGTCTGTCTCTGGCAGCAGCTCCATGGCTTCTCTCTGACTCCACCTCCTTTCTCCCAGCATTCAGTTCAGTTTTCCCTGCCTCCCTAAGTTCTGCCCTGCTATAGGTTCAAAGCAGTCCTTTATTAACCAACGGTATTCACAGCATACAGAATCCCACATCATAACACATAATCACCTGAGAGCACAGCTATGGGCATTGCAGAGACCTGGAAAGGAGGGTAAATGTAGACAGAGACAGAAGATTCTGTGTTCATATCAATAATGAACATTAAAGAAACAAAACCTTCCCACTACTATTTATGTATTTTTACCTAGTGTCACAGTTAGGGTTCTGTTGCTGTGAAAGATACCATTACCAAGTCAACTTTCATAGAAGAAAGCACTTAATTAGGGGCTTATTTATGGTAATGAGGTTTAGTCTACTACCATCATAATGAGAAGCAGACGGAGACTGAGGCCACATGCATGAGGCCTGCATGGGTCTACACCAGATCCTCTGTATATATAATATAATATGGTCGCCAATTTATTGTTTTGAAGGATCTTATGAACATACAAACAAGTGAGTATCTTATGGAATTTTTGCCTTCTTTTGGGATCTTTCCTTCTTTTTGCCTTATCTAATGCTAATGTGGAAGGTTTTTTCTTAATGTTATATTATTATTCCTTAGTTGTTTTTTTTTATAAGAGATAGAAAAGGAGTAGATCCAGATGGGAGAAGATGGGAGGAAAAACAGGTAACAGTAGAGGGAGAGGATACCATAATCAGGATATAGTATATAAGAAAAAATCTATTTTTTATGAGAAAGGAAAAAGATTAAGTAAAAGTTAAGAAAGGAAGATGGGAGGAGGAAGAAAAGAAAAAACAATTTTTAAAAAAAATTGTTATTGGAATACAAGGAAATAGTAAAAAATTATTTTTTAACTAGGTTAAAAATGTACAGTAGTTTTGAATTTGCTTTCTCATTGAGAGTTTTTTTTATGATTTTATATATCACATTAAGAAGTCTAGTAACTGCAGAAAGGAAGGACATTTGCATTTAAACCAATTAGAAACATGGTCAAAATCTGTATTTCTGTATCAGTGAAAAAAGAAGGTGGTGGCAATCTCTTCACTCTCTGTCGTTTTATAGCTTGTTGTAGAAGATTAACGAGGTCCATAAAGATTTTTATAGTTTCTATCTGCTAGTGGAAAAAAATCCTGAAAATGTCTTAAGTTCAAGGACTTTTATTTATTTATTTATAGACTTATTTACTTTATTTCCATGTATCTAAGCCTGTTGGGAGGCTACATTTGTTTGCTTATTAGCCAATTGATGACTGGCAGGTAATTGAGCCTCAGTTTCTAAGCTTTTGTAAGATACCCACGTAACTAAACTTTCCTTAACCTTTCTGAATTTGTGTTATCAGCAAACAACATGACCATCTTTTGCATTCAAATTATTTAGGGTGACATAATGTTGTATGTTTTTAAGGTTAAAGCAGGTTTTTAGCTATGGATGGACTTACCAGTCAGCCTCCGGTGAGTATCTGGGGACCTGCTCAGTGCTATAACAACAATGTGCAGGACTGTTGAATTGTCTTGTGAAGACAGGGCCTGATGAAAGAGTTCTCACAGGAACTGCTCATGAATGGAGTGCTCAAAGATGAACGTTTGCCTTATTGTGAGATGAGACAGTGTGATGAGAATGTTTAGGCATGTCTGTGAAGTCTGTTTTAATACTTTCCTTAGAATGACCTTCTTTCAGTCTTTTTATAGTCTTTAAAAACAGTATTTCTTTTTCTTCCTGGCTACTTTCATCTGAACGAAAGACTTCAAGTGGGGTGCTGAGAGAGGAAAAGGAATTTGAAATTTCCCAACAGTTTGCTCGATCCTGGCGGGTGACATAGATTTTAATCCCAGGAGCTTCAAAATAGCAGCAGCAGCAGCAAATACTCCAGATGCTAAAGGACTTTGCAGGAATTTGTTTATTTTGCTCTTGTTTTTGTTTATAGTTTGTTTTGTGGGTTTTTTGTTACTTTTGCTTTTTGTTTGTTTGGGTTTATTTTCTGTAAAACTCAGGATCTAAAGCTTCTTCCTTTGGACACCAAGAATTGTGCTCCTCAGCAGTGTTTAACCATTGGTCTAAATCATCCTTTATTACCTTAACTTCAACACATGATTCAATAAAGAGACATAATGTTTCTCAACAGTTTAAAAACTCCCCATGATCTTGGATACCTAGCCATCTCTGAGCAGTGTGTTCCCAAAGCTTACATACTCCTTTGCCCGAACCTAAACTGCTTTGCCTCTTGATTAGCCAAGCATCCTTCAGGCCCCACTTTGGTTACCACTTATGGCAAGCATAGTCATGTGCTTCACAGGGATCTGTAAAGGAAACAAATGGTAGGCAGAGACACAAGACTCTGTCTGAAGTCAATTCAAGAATGAACAATTATTATTTCCCCAACTGATGGTTAGATATTGTTCACCTAGGTAGTAGAGACAGTACTGCATGCTGATCTTGACCAAACATTATCTTTAACTCTCTTGTCTGAGTTCTGCCATTTGTATTCTATATCTTTGGCCCTATTTTGTCCCAGAGTATATTTCTCCTAGGTTTTCTCTCATGCCTGCAGTTATGGGCACCAAATCTTGAGAAAAGAACTAGAAACCATCTGGAACCCCAAGACTACCAATTCTTTTACTGCTTGTATTCTCCTCTTTTCTCATTGTTTCAGATAATACTTCAAGGACAATACTGAAAAAGCATGGGGGATATTGACATCTTTGTCTTTTCCCTGACTTTGGTAATACTGCTTCAGTCTTTTTTCCATGTATGATGATATTGACTGTGGGTTTTTTATATAGCTTTTATTATGCTGAGGTATGCTCCTTCTAAATCTACCCTTAGTAGGAGTTTCATCATGAAAACATGTTGGATTTTGTGAAAGACTTTTTCTGTATTCATTCAGATAATCATATGATTTTTGTTTAGAAGTTCACTATGTGTCATATATTTATTGACTTGTTTATATTGGATCATATATGTATTTCAGGGTAGATAATCTTTTGGTGTATACCAGTATTTTGATTTCTAGTATCTGGTTGAGTATTTCTGAGTCTGTGTTTATCTGGAATGTTGGCCTATAGTTTTCTCTTTTATTTATGTTGCATCTTTATCTGGTTTGAAAACCAGAGTGACAAACACCTGTGGAAAGATTTTGGGAGTGATCTCTTTCTTTCTTTCTTTCTTTCTTTCTTTTCTTTTCTTTTTACAAAATATAATTTAAGAAGGGTTATCTGTAGATCATCTTTGAAAATTTGGTATAATACTTCTGTGAATCCATTTGTCCCTGGATCTTTTTATCATATTATTTTATTAGCAAGAAAGCATTTTATTACTATTTTGATCTCATTTGTTTTGAGTCTGCTTAGGTTGTTAACTTCTTGGTTTCATTTTGGTAGTTTTGATAAATCAGGAAAAATAATTTCTTTCAGTACTTCAAGCTTAATGGAGTGCAAGATTTTAAATTATTTCCTTATATTATTCTGAATTGCTTTGGTCTATGCTGCAGTTTTTCCAGCATATTTTTATTCTGTTCATTTCAGTCCTCTCTTTCTTTCTATTGGCTACTTAAGCAAATAGCCTAACAATCTTGTTTATCTTCCCAAACATCCAGTTCTGAGATTCATTGATTCTTTGTATTATTTTCTTTATTTCTATCTCATTGATTTTTCTGCTTTATTAGTTCTTGATGTTGACTGATATGGATTTGGTTTGTTCTTACTTTTCCAGATATTTAGTTTCATCATTGTGTTAGTTATGGTTTCTAGGGCTGTGTATATTTCCCTGATAGGTCAGAATGCTGACCATTTTTTTAGTTCCACAGCCATGTGTATTTAATCTATTCAGATGTTTAGTTCCATTCACAATCACCCCAAGTATATTAATAAACTATCTTTGAATGAATGTAAACAAGGAAATAAAATCATTATACAATGAATGCTTTAAGACACAGAAATGGGAAACTGAAGAAGGTACCAAAAGGTGGAAAGGCATCTCATGCTCATGGATTGGTAGGATTAATATAGTGAAAATGGTACTTCATCAAAACAAATTTTGTAAATTTAGACAAACTGAAAAAAAAAACATCAGGGAAACATTTGGTTCACACTGCCACAAAAAAAAAACAAACAAAACCTTTGGGATGAACCCAACTAAGGAAATGAAAGAGCCCTGCAATGGAAAACTAAGACAATTAAAGAAGAAACCAAGAAAGATATAGAAAAATATCTCCTACTCTAAGATTGTTACGATTGATATTGTGAACATAGTTAATTCTGTGGAATTTACTACATAGACTTGTAGGATTCATAACACTATCTCTGTTCTTCTTTATTGTGATATTATTCTCACAATATTTATCTTTATTACTCTAAAATTATTAATGTGCTATCAATTCCACTAAATTTTCAATTTCATGTAAATAATTTATTTTATGAATATCACACTTAAATTGCATTCCCCTTCCTTTGCTCTGTACTATTTAGGTATTAGCTACTATAATTCTGTGTATTTTTTTCCTACTTAAGTATAGTCTAAGTAGTTGTACTCTTTCTGTAAAACTACTGAAATTTGACTTTCATCCTGGTAGGGTTTTGTATAGAGACAACAGAAAACAACTATTTTTCTGATGTGTAGTATTTTCTCATAGAAGTTTTAAACAATTTTAATAGGGTGTTTTTTAAATAAAATCTCATTTAAAATTTTAATTTTGAAATTATAATAAAATTCCATAATTTCTTTCATCGCTTTCCTTCCTTCAAACACTCTTGCTCTTGATCATATTCATGGCCCTTTTTCTCTTTTTCTGAATTAATTGTTAATAAATACATATATGTGTGTATATATATATTTATCATGGTTGTGTGAATTGGATTGTTTCCCTGATGTTTTTATAAGATACCTCAATGTTGATTCTGTAAACAGCTGAATATATACACATAAATATTCCTAAATATAACCTGCTCAATCTTTGTAATGCCACTTGTTCATGTTTTTTCAGGGCTGACTATTTGGTATTGAATAGCCAGTTGATGTGCTCTTCTCTGGGAAAGACTGTTTCTCCCACTCTCAGTGTTCTTTACCTGTTTAGAGTTCTCTGCATAAAGAACTGTAAGTTGAGGCCTCTTGAGCTTTTCCCCATTCACTTTGGTATGTCTATTGCCGTATTGTTGTTGTCCTTGCTCAGCTCATGTTTAGACAGTGAAGCTGCTGAGACTTTATGGATATAGTTTCTGAGATTTGTGGAAGGAACATTCACAGTAAACCTCCTGGTCATCTGGCTCTTATAATCTTTCTGACTCCTCCTCCACACTGTTCCTTTAGAGTTAGATGCAGGAGTGTTTTGTAGATGCTTCCATTTGGACGGACTCTACAGCTCTGCCTTTTGGTTAATGGTGGTTTCTGTGGTTGTCTACATCCATTGCAAAGAGAAGTTTCCTTTGTGGGGGTAAAGACATTTATTTGTGGGTATAAGGACAACTGCTTAGATTTTTTTAGGGGTTATGCCGATTTAGTGTTGATTGTAGGTTCTCCTCCAATATCCATGACATCACTGGTACAGAGTAGTTTGCTAGGTTTCTTCCCCTGGGCATAGAGAGAGAATCTTAAGTACAATTGGAAAAATTATTGGTTTCTGACAAGTATGTTTGCCACTATAGTATCTCCAGGATTTTTATGTCATGCTGTTTATTGATGTTCATACTGTTCATAGACACTGTAGCTTCATAGAACATTGGGTTGCCTCCCTACTTTTGATGCTGCAAGGTACCCTCTGGTATGATGAAAGATAGTCTTCAGGGAGGAGTCTTACAGGTTATTCCAGTTCAAGGAAATCACATCCTTGTTTCTGACATGCATGTTGTCTTCAGCAATAATGACTTACCTTCTACATAAAGAATGACTTCTGAAGTATTGAAAGGAGTCCTTTAACCTCTGATTGCATGATTAAGCATTTTGTATATAATACACACATATATCATAATCTCAATCACTATATATATTCATACATATAATCTCAATTACTATATCAATCCCAATATGCTTCTTCAAGATGTGTGTATGCACTTATGTACATACAAAAACTATACATAGAAATGTGTAGATTTGCATGCAGCATTTATTCCTAGCTAAGCACAAATGTATTCACATTGTAATACATAAATATTTGTACAGGTAGAGAAGATAGCATTTCTAAAATTTATATTCAATATCCATAAAAATTAAATAATATTGACCAGTAAAATGATACAATTGCAGATCATAGCATTAAGGGAAGTAATTTGAACATAGAAACACAAAACTACATATTTTAATTTATATGTGGCTTTTATAACTATGGGTACAAGATCCATATACATATGTGGATATGTATGACATATGAGGAAAATCAGGTAAGAGGGGAAATGATAAGGAGAGCAAAAGAGCAAGCGTAGACCAAGGACAGGAGTGAGAAATTATGTTGAAGAAACTGAATGCTATGTTCAGTGAATATACTAACATATAATGTATTATTATATACTGAATATTATATATATCAAACATAACACATTATTTAATATAATGTGCTTTAATAGTTGAATGATATTACAAGTATGAAATGAAGTTGACATGGGTATATTCTCAGTTAAAGAAAATTACCTATGCCCAACTCATACATTGTATTATTTTTGTTTATTGAAAATCCCAATATCCACGAGTCTATTGAGATAGAATTAATTAGTGCTGTCTAGTGCTATGGGATGGGCGTGGATGGAGAGTGTTGATTGAGGATGATAACTAATAGGATCTATATTGAAAACTAGTTACTGTTGACAGCTGCTCAAATTTCAATGTGCTTCAAAACAGAATTCAAATCGATGACTACATGACTAACTAAAGGGAAACAATATCAGCATATATAACCATTTGGACTCCATATTTATTGAAACAGTTCTAGCAAAAACCAGAGTATAGAATCAACCTGAATCGCCATGAATAGATAAATGCAGCATAGACACAAACCTAAGCATTGCTCAGTCATAAGGAGCATTAAGTTCTGTCTGACACAGAGAAAATCACACTAAGTGAAATAAGTTAGACACAGGACACAAAAACTGTAGACATTCAGTTCTAATAAGAACATATAACCACTAAACTCATAGAAGCTTATAGATAAAGGTGCTAATTCCTGTAAGCTGATCATATATACATGAATCAAAATATCACATTTTATTTCTTAAGGGTACATGGATATTTTGAATCAAACATAAAATTAGCAAAGAATAATTTAAATTTTAAAACACTACTTGTTTGATTAAAGAAAATTTATAAAGTTTTAAATACAAGAAAGTAGAGGATATATTTAGCATTCCTTTGCAAACATGTGGCACTGCTAGATTTTAATACTAACGTTTTCCTTGTGTTAACCTAATTTAATATTATGTGATCATGTTCCTTATGTAACCTAATTAAATATTATGAACTATAAAGCAGTTTTTTCATCTAAGAAATGTTTTTGATAGAATGCATTGATTTAATATTCCATCAACTAAACAGTTTTTAATTTGTCCAGCCAGTTAATTAATGTTGAGCCTTCAGCGGGTGGCCCTTTGCAATCGCTATTGTAGCAGTCCTAAAACTACAGCTCTTTCTCTGAAAGTTATTTGACACTGTAGTCGATTTTTAATAAAATTGGTTCACTGGATCTTTTTTGTTGCTGTTTTTAATTCATTTTTAGAGCACCTATTGGTTCTAGTTGATTTTGGTATTCCTGTGCAACCACATGCCTGATAAGAGGTAATTTAAGAGAGGGGTTTGGCTTATAGTTTAGGAACTAGTTTATCATAAGAAAAAGGAGGAAGGGTAGAAGTATGGGGTGGTTGAACTCATCACATCTGCAATCAGGAAGCAGAGCCAGAATAGTAAGTGGCACTTGGATAGTAAACCTCAAGAACAGCTATCATCTGGGAACCAAATATTTAAACACATGAGCCTATGAGAACATTTCACATAGAAATCACAATGTTCTACCTCTCAATAACATAGACTAATAAATAGCTCTCTCATAATTCACCATGAGTCAATTTTAACTTTAAATACCCCATGTATATTCTTAAACATTCCCAACATGACTCAGTAGTTTTATTTCCAAGTCTTTTCTGAAATGCAAAGCAATTTCTTAGCTGCAAGACCCTGGAAATTAAAGAAACAAAATTCAAGCACCCGATAGCACAGAATACATAATCTTTTCCAAAAGTGAGGAACAGAGATATAGCAAAGATCAAATATAGCCAGATGGAGTCTCAAGAGGTCTAATACCGAATCCTGCATCTCTGTCCAGAATCTATGTTTCAGTACAGAATTTTCTGGGCTCCAGTGATCTTAGACAGCCCCACAACCTGATATATTGCCTACATAACATATGATTCATCTTTTAGGCCCACTCAAATACATGCCTTTAGCTTTCTTAAGGTGATATCACATAGTCCTACTGTCCAATAGTTATGTTTAATATCCCAAGCTTTGTGAAATGGCCTCTAAGGTTTTCTTTCAAGGAATTTGACTCTGCCACACATTAACTGGTTTGGGGAACTTTCAGAAAACTTATCATTAGTTTCCAATGCCCAAATGCTCCTTCATGGTTGCACACCTAGCTAGTACCATGTAGAAAAGGCTGCCAAGCTCCATTGAAAGTTTGAGACAACCTGGCTCTTTTGGAACACAATTGCAGCAGCCTTATACCTGAATCAGGCATTTCCCTAGGAACTCTTTGGGCCCTGGTAACTTTTTCATTATAGGCTCACTCCTTTAAAGGTTATATTTGGATTTTCACAAATTGTACCCTTCAACCCTTGGTCTCTGTTTCTCTTGGGACTTTTCCTACTCTGTTAATTGTGGAGCAGTAAGAGTTTTGCTTTCAGTGTATCAGTATTGTTGAGAATTGAAACTGCTTGGTCTGCACCGGCCTTTTTTGAAACTTTAAACACACTCATGCTTGCATTCCTTTCTTCACCAAACTCTATATTTTTTCTCATATTTCTGCTCCATATCTCCTCTCTCTCTCTCTCTCTCAGAACAGTGAGAATTAACTATGACACACCCTGACAGTAACACTGTCTTGAGATTTCCTTTGCCAAACGAATCCATCCAGTACTTCTAATTATAGCCCAGCTGAAGGTCTCAAGACTTAGACAGAGTGCCGCCAGATTCTTTGGGCAGAATATAATACAAATAGCCTCCAAAAGTTCCGAACTCTCCATCATCCCTTCTGCAAACTAGTTCCAAATGCCCAAATGCCATGCATATGGACAGGTTTATCAAAGCTGTCCACTTCCAGCATCAATTTTCAGTAGCGTTTATTTTTCTCATTGCTATGATCAAGAAGCAGCTTAGCAAAAGTGCCAAGAACTAAACATTTGCGATTTTGAAGAGTCTTTTTCATTTATCAGATTCTGTAATGAGAAAACTAGCATTTTCAGAGCAGAGTCATATTTATTATACAAGTTCCTTCATTTTTTGCAAATTTATCATAATATATATATATATTGCTTGATTGTTATAACTTCTTCAAATCTCATTCATTAACTTTATTTATTAGATTCCATTTCATTTTAGAAGAATAAAGTGACTTATGAGACAGAAGAGATAGCTCAGATGGTGAAGTGCCTGCAACATGAACATAAAGACCTAAGTTTGGATTTCCAGCACCCATATAGAAATCAAACCAAGAAACTAGAGTTGGGTAGAGACAGGTTTGCTCATTAGCTAGCCAGTACAGCCAAATCAATCACTTCTATGTTAGGAGAGAGACTCTATCTTGAAAATTAATGAGAGAACTGATGGAATACAGTTCTGGCTCAGACATATCTGCACTCATGTGTAATATAAATGCATGTACCTACATACATGTACATAAATTAATTCATGTCAAAGAAAACCTTCACACACCCTCACAAAAGCACCATATATCTACATACAGAGAGAAACAGTATAAAGGATGAAGGGTTTGTTGTTAGAGAGCATGCAGCCCACCATGGTGTGGCGAGTATGATAGCAGGAATTTGAGTTAATAGCTCACATATCTGCAATTAGGGAACACAGATGTGTAAGGAGGTGGTGCCAGTACAAGAAATAACAAGACTCATCCCAGTGGTCTTGTAGGATCCATCTCAAGAGACCAAGCATCTCAATCACATGAGCCTATAGAGAACATTTAACATTCAAGCCACATTCGGCATTTCACAAGTGGCAAACTAGTTTATAAACACATGTGCTATAAGCTATCTGTGCAAAATTTTGTAAGTTATGAAAGCATAGTTTGACAGAATCAATTAAAGACATCTCAGTCAAAACTATGGTGTACAATAGTGATGATACAATGATGTGTGCAAGTGCAACTTCCCTCTGTGTAGACAGGGTTTGCTGCTTCTTGGAGAGGCTACTGCTCATTGTCTCACTTGAATCATTAAAATCTATCCAATTCTAGTTTTCTGTAAGTTTTTTTAAAAAAGTGATATCAAATCCAGAAATATATTTCAAAAAAGTCAATATTTTAGATTCCATAAGTATGTCCATGAAATATGGTCCAATTAATAGTTATCAATCAAACAACTGTTACTAACTAACTGATACTCTTTCAGATAGCTGAGGTACTTTCAAAAAACTGTAATAATTCTATTCCCTTTCCTCTATTTGAATGACAGAGGACAGAAGTCTCACTTTTGCTTGAACACAGCTTCCTCTCAAGCTGTGTTACATTTCAGCTGTTGCCGGGAAACAACACATAGCAGCCACACTGTAACTTCTGGGTTCTCATTTTAAGATTAGTTCATAATTCTTTTTGTTTACTTTTAGATACAATAATATCTTTAGTATGTCTATGAAAATAGTTGCTACACAACCACGTACAGTATGATGTACTATAAGAAACTATAACAAAATATTTATTTTGATATTTTACCTTACTTGTTTATATTTGTGCTATGGTTTCAATTTGAGAACTCAAAAACATCTTTTTTTAAAAAAATGCTCTCTAAGATAAGATTTTAGGTTGTTTTGCTAAACAAATAAAACATTTTTGAGTACTTCTGACTCTCTCGACTATATTGAATTTTATTACAAATTTCCACAATTTCCCAAAATATTTCCCACCAGTTATGGACGAATTGTTCAAAATATGAACCCATGCTTCCACATTTAATATTAAAACCATAACACTCCTATGAAATGAGAGCAAGTTCTTCAGATAATGATACGTCCTGAAGAAAACGTTATGAGCTTTTACTCTGTATCCTGTGTGTCATTTTCCTAGATTAAATTTATCAGTGTCTTCAATGGGAAAGGCCTTTCTTTCCCATTACCTTCATGATGTTCCTGATTATTTGGGAAAGTAAATAATTTTACTATTAAAATGGTAAATAGGATGACATTCTAATTCATAGAACTTTGAAACAACAATATAGGTGAAACTAGGTAAAACTGAGTTTGGAAATAAACTTTAAGACATAATACCTCCAGCATGCTTCATGAGAGAAAGGAATGATGGGATAGAGATCAACAAAATTAAAATGTATTTTTGAAAACTACTGTTTAAAAATGAATATAGGGAGGTGAATAGATAATCCAGTGCTTTAGAATGCTTAACTGCTCTTGTAGAGGACCCATGTTTGATCCGCATCACCCACTTAGGTTAGTTCACCATCACCTGTAACTATTGTTCGGTAGGATCTTGAGACCGCTATGACCTCTGTGGGCACTTTATACACATGGTGCATATATAGGCAAGTACACTTGTGCACACACACATGGGCACACACACAAACACACAAATTAATAGAATTAATTTTTAAATCAGATGAAAGCAGAAGCCCCACATAAGGAGAAAATAATTAGCAAACACGTTAGATAAGACAAAGGACTTGTGTTCAACATATAGAAAGACTACTTAAAACTCAACAGCAAAACAAAAATGTCCAAAATAAAGCATGGAAGATATTCTGACTAGACAGTTCAACATATAAAGATACACTGTGTCAAGGAATATTTAAAATAGATGCTCCAAGTTATGTCATTTCGATAAAATTTGACAAAATTCCAAAGAGGAACTGAGGATTTGAAGACAAGAAAATGTTCTCACTGCTGAATAGCTATAAAATATAGTTATGTCAAAATATATTTTATATAAATTGCTAAGCACAATCTTAATCTTGCTATATGATCCAGAAGTTTAAGTTTTAGTGATGAGCTATCACAAGCCTTACCCATGGATGTTTTTTACATAAAGCTTTCACATCCTTTCCAATACCTAGAAATTACCAAGAGTGTTTTCAGTTGAACTATTCATAAAAGAGAAAACAACTTTTGAAGAACTGTATCCTGTAATGTTATTCACCAATTATAAAAGAAATGGAATAGCAAACTACTAATACCAAGAAGGCTTAAATTAGCAGTAAGATAAGAGATGCCTGTCTAAAGGGTGCTTACTATATGATTCCACCTATGTGACAGGCTTAAAAGGGAAAGAACTATATATAGAGAAAAATATCAGAGTTTAATACGATTTATGGGTATAAAAGAAGGTTCAACAGTCAAAGAGTGGTCGTGGGGGAGTTTGAAAACAGTGTGATTACATTGTATCATGCTGGAAGAGAAGATGTGTATGCTATGCAGTTGGGGAACTTAGAAGTCTGATACAATGAGTGAAAGTTGTTGAAATCTGTTGCTGATTTATCAATACTGCAGCAATAGTTATTCATTTTAACACACATCTATAATGTTAAACAGAAAGTACATGGGAACTCTTTGGAGTTCTGTTCATTTTTATCACTCTAAAGGGACAATAAGGAGTTTATTCATATTAAGCAAACTAAGTTGTAAGTATCTTTTTCAACTGACAACACTTATAGGATTTCCAAATAAATTACCTCAAAACACAAAGGACTTGTTGTTTCTTGTCATAAGGAAATAGGGTGGCAGAAATAATTAGATTTAATACATTACAACTGATAAGTATCTTGAAAATAATTGTTAAAATGCAAGAAATGCTTAGATGGCCCAGAGTTAAAACCATGTGAATCAAATATTAATAATAAGTGGAATGAAGAAAAAGTGTGTTATGTGGGAAGTTTCTAGAGACATGTTGTTGTCTTTGCAGGCCAGAAATGTTCATGTTCTTCAGAGTCCTGTGCCTGCCCTGCATGATATTCAACAACATCAGTGCCTAGAATTTTTACCAGTAAGTTGGTTGTCATTTTATTTATGTAATTTAAGTAAAAGTCCTCCCTAATGGTTGAATTTTTTACCTGTGAATTTTCATATAAATATTTTCTTTTTTTAAAATACACAAGTCTTTTTTTTTAAAGACCAAGTTTGGAATTCTAAGTCTTATACCCTCTATTCTTGGAATTCCATGCATGTTTCTGGTAAAATCAAAGAATTTTCACAGTATATTAAAAGAGGTACTTATAACTAACTTGGTATTTTAAAAAATATAATTATTCATTATTTTGCAAAACATGCTTAATTATATTTGTTTTTAACAATGTTTGTGCTTTATATTGTTTATATATGCCACAAAAAACTTTTTTCACCAGAATTATTTGCAGAAGACTTCTTTCCAAATTTGTGTAATTTATTGCTACAGTTTAATAGGAACATGATGAAGTTTCTTTGTCCTTTCTTTTAAACTGACTAAAATGCTTTTGTAAATATAAATTATACACTTGTAATTGTATATTTTCTCCATATCTTACCATTCCAAAATTCATAAAAATCTTACTAAGTTTTTCTTATTTTTGTGGAAATGCAATCATTTTACTGCTCGGTAGCAGTCTGTCTTCCTCTTCAGTAGAATATAATTAGAAACATTTCAACTAAAGTCTTTCTTGCATATAATATTAAGACAATGCTTATTTGATCAGTCATAACAGAAAACTTCAGGGAATTAAGATTGA
>LOJH01035043.1:0-15867 GCA_001685095.1 Ellobius talpinus | reverse complement strand
GGGAGCCGGGCGGGATAAAAAGCAGGCCAGCCCGCTTGCTCCCCTTATCACTACTAGACATCCAGGGTCATCTCTTAAAGAAGGGGATCAGGGGTAGAGTTAAGGCCGCCATGGAAGGCAGGTCAAGGTCAGCAATGTCCGCTTGCCACATCATTTAAAAATCCTTTAGAAAGTCATTTTTCCATTTTGACCAGAGCTCCTTTGATGAAACTGTGTCCTAATACAGTCTCCAAATAAATAACAAAGGCAACATACTTTGTTTGGGTCCAAGCAATCTCGAGTACATTTTCCTTCCAGGTTGGAGAGGCTCTGGAAGGTGGGGCCGGCATGGGACAGGTGCCATAGAGTGTGGAACAGTCCTTTGAGCTACTCATGTCTGTTTTCCTTTGAAGAGCAATTGAGAGACAGGTACTGCTGCGTGTAAGTATTGCTCTGGTGCTTCCCACACACATATTGTTGTGGAGGTAGAATGACACACACACACCCTGCCCACACACACTGTTATGTAGGTAGAATGATTTCCATTTTGCCCAGGAGGGAACTAAGGATCAGTGAGATAAGCCTGTCCAAGGTCACACTGTGTATCTTACAAACATTCATGACTCACACATGTCCCCACTGCAGAGAGATTTCTTAAGAAAAAGATGAGGCATACAGTTGATTTGGGGAACACAATGCTTTTATCATGCTGTTATTTCTGTTGTTGTGCCAATGACCACAATATTTTTCCAGTGGAATACTGCTGTTTTGTCTTTTTTTTTCCTTGCTGGAATGAGTCACAAACTTTTAAAAGCTTAAGGAGGCAATTGAATAAACTGTCCCTGTCAAAGCACTCTGGGCTGAAGGAGGTTTGACTGTTCCAGGTTGTGTTAAAGAAAGAGTTATATTTTAAAGATAATTACATGTTCTTTTTGATAGAGAAAAAGATGCTACACACACACACACACACTCATCACACAACAGAACAAAATAAAACGAAACACAGATATAATTTGAGATTGCTCAGCCCAGCCATGGGATGGCTGTAGATAGTTTAGGGTAAACTACTCTGTGAGAGAAGAGGGTGCTGCAGGGTCTTGGCGGGTGGTAGAGAACAGAGTATCTCAGGGGAGCACCCTTCCCATGAAGCTCAATGTTGCTTTGGAATCCTATACCTTAACTGAGAAGGCCAGGAATGTGGGCACCGTGCCAGGAGTTGACCGTTGAGAAAGGATATATAAGAGGCAGCAGGAGGGTCAGCAAGATGGCTCAGTGGGCAAAAGCACTTGATACCAAGCCTGAAGATATGAGTGCATCTCCCCTTTCACACATATACACAAAATGTAAAGCAATTTTTTTTTAAAGCGGGGCTTAGGAGACAATGCTTCTGAAGCACGGGTGGTTGTGCAAGGCATCGTTTCATCTCTCGAGTGCCTCTGTCTTGCAGGTGATCTCACAGTCCTTGACTGCTTCCCTTTCAGGGCCCTTCACATTTTTTTAAAAATATTCTTTTAGCTCCATGCAAGTTCATATGGTGTATTTTGATCATTTTCCCCCATCGCCTCCCTCCTCCCAGATTCTGTCCCTCTCCAATTCCCTACATATTGAACTTGGTGCACTTTTTTTTTTAAATCCATCAATTGCAGTTGATGCTACCCATATATTCTTGGGTGTGTGACCTTGCACTGGGGTGTGGTCAGCACAATGGTGAACATACCCTTAAAGAAAACCGACTCTTTTCTAGCAGCTATTGTTCCTCCTCTAGGGAAACCCACATCCCTTCTCCACACTGGGATTCTGTCTAAGCTCCCATAGGCTTCATGCACGTTGCCTCAACTGCTGTGAATTCAGAGTTGCAGCTCCTGTGCTGGGTCTAGGAAACACTAATTCCTCAGTTTCCTTGTAGTCCTCTGCCACATCTGGCTCTTCCCAATCTCTCCACTCCACCTCTGAAATGATCCTTGAGCCTTGGGAAGAGGAGTCGTTTAGGGCTGAGTATTCCAAAATCTCTTAGTCCCGGCACCTTAATCAGTTGTGGAGGTCTCTGTGTTGATTGCCATCTACTGCAAAGACACCTTCTCTGATGAGGGCTGAGAGATGCACTAATCTATGGGTAAAATGGTAAGTCATTAGGAGCTGGTTTAATTCTGTGTCCATTTAATAGAATAATAGTAGTTGGTTCTTCCCTAGCCAACTATAATGAGTCTAGCCGCAAATTCTTGGCTCTGATATCAGTGCCAGATGTAAGTTTCAACTTGTGGAGCAGGCCTTAAATGCAGTCAGAAAGTGGTTGGTTACTTCCATGGCTTTCGTGCTATTACCGCACCAGCCGGTATGTCTCGCCAGGCTGCTCATTGCTGTAGCTTGCTGGGCTGACTTTGCTGTCTTCTGGATGTCTACACTTCCGAGAACTGGAACCTGTTTCTCTCTAGTTTTGTTCACTTCCTCAGCTGTCTTATCCCTGTTCACCAAGCGCCAGCGGGACACTGGTGACTTCCAAATGAAGTC
The DNA here is from genome assembly GCA_001685095.1 of Ellobius talpinus. Taxonomy (NCBI): domain Eukaryota; kingdom Metazoa; phylum Chordata; class Mammalia; order Rodentia; family Cricetidae; genus Ellobius; species Ellobius talpinus. Next base: position 13,380 of record LOJH01035043.1, on the reverse strand, counting down.
TCCAGTCCTACCTCTTCCCCAAATTCCAAGCTTGTATTGAGTGTCCAAGGTAACATTTATTCATGTCTAATATATCACTCAAATTCACAATATCCCAAGTGGTCCTAAGCATCAACCATTCACCTCTTAGCCCATTTCCCCCATTATAGCTTAATAAAAATCTGCCTTTTTATGTTCTCAGGGAATGATTCATCTCGGATTCTCCTCTTTTTCTTCTTTTCCACATGTGAACCTTGAACAGATCACATGAACAGTCTTTGAATTGTACCGTGATTCTACCTACTTCTCACCAGTGCATCTCCATCCCGCTGGCCCAAGGCACTCTTTATCTACTTGAGACACACCAATGAGATCCTTGTACAGAGATTTAAATGACATTGTATACTCTTCTCACTCTGAATACAAGTCAAAATTCCTACATCCTTTTGCAATGGTCCCTGCACCTTTCTTCCAGCACCCACCCCATCACCCCATTGATTGTATCCCTTCGTATACTCCCTCTGCCTCACTTCATTTCAAACATTAATCTCCTTATTAATCGTTGAACAGGCCAACCATATTCTCCTTTAAGGGTGTTCATTAAAATACTGCTTTTTGGGTTCTGTTCACAGAGTTTCTGATCCAACAGGCCCTGAGTGTGACTAGTTAGCTTATATCTTTGAAAGCCTGAAAGGGCTGTTCTTGTGGTTTTAGGGATGACACTATGACCCACTCGGCGTGCTGATAAATGTACTTGCATTGTGACCTATCTTAGGCTACCAATGCAACAGCAGCAGACTCACCTAACTCTTGAAAGTCTGAAAATTGTCTCTTCAGAGCACATCTTTATAAACAGCAGTCTGGAATGAGGGTTGGAGCAAAGAATGGGGAAAGCATTTATTGCATACTTAATATAGGCGAGTAATTCTAGTGTGTCAAATAAAATGTTTCATTTGCTGCTAACACTAAATATAATATACAGGACTATGTCACACATCAATCAGTGAAATTACTTTTCAGACTCATAGAACCGAGACTTGCATCTAGGGCCTGAAGTGACCTTGAAGATGCCCCCTCTCAAAAAAAAAAACAACCCAAAAAACAAACAAACAAACAAACAAAAAAACAGCCCAAAACTAACCAAGGAAAACCAAACAGCAGTAAGACAAAGTAATTCGTCCTATTTGGATTGCATTGCTTGTTACTTGGCCCATCACTGCAGGGTTGGGAGATGAAAGACATGAACAACTGAAGGTGATAGATGGTATAGGTACAGTCTAACATTAGAGGCGATTAACTTCTGTCTAGTGGAGGTTGAAAGGAGCCCTGATGAGCGAACCTGTCCACAAAGTAGGCTAGCCTTGTGGGGGATATAGCCTCAGAGCAGAGCAGGGCGGATCACACCCTGTGGGCTGAGCACAGTGGAGACTATGTTCATTGCCCTGGTTACCACCTGATAATCCAGAAACCAGTAAACGCAGATCAAAGACGATTGAAAAGCGCATAGACTGAGATTTCGGGTGCCAGGTGCTGAAATAGCTTTCCTTTGAGGGCAAGTAAATTCCCTCAATTGATGGAACAGAAGTGGCTCCAGGCAAAGGCCCCACTTGCTCCCTCATTTAATTGCCTTGCTACCCTCCTGCTGGATGAAGCTTCAATCGCTGTACTTTCTAAGTTTGGAACCTCTGGGACAGGTTTCCACTGGCAAGCTTCGGGAACTACAGGGGTGATTATCCAGGCATCAAAATTGCTTTCCTCAGGGCTTTTGAGCGCCAACCTCTGAACTGCCTGGAATGCTGCCCTTTGTCTTACTATCCTCTGCCAGTGCAGAGAGCTGAACTACCGGGCTGCAAGGAGAACTCCCTAAGTCCCAAGCATCCAGACCTTTCAGTGGGTCTCAACCTTTTTATAGCTGTAGTGACCTTCAATCATAAAATTATTTTGCTACTACTTCATAACTGCAATTTTGATGCTGTTATGAACTGTATTATAAATGCCTGATATTAGGATAGCCAGTGTGATGCTCGGGGGTCACAACCCACAGGCTGAGAACCACTGCTTCATGCAGACCCCCAAATCGGCAGCAGCGTAAAGAAATTCCCAGGGCAATGAAGGTCAAGTTTCATGCTCTGAGATTCTTTGCTCTTCACATTTTCGACTGGGACCTTCGATGGAAACTTCTGGACATAGCCTGTGAAGAACTTGGACTAAAATTGGCAGAGGAAAAATGACCCTGAGTTGGTGGCCTTTTCTTTCTTCTACAGATGACCAATATAGGAGCTTCTGTTTCTTCTATTACATGCACAAATTGTTATAATTCCCCGAGAGTGAGTACTGGGGAAGAATCAATGAGGGAGACATCGCTCTCTAGTGAGGGGACACTGCTGCTGCTGCTGCTGCCTCTCCTCCTTTCCCTCCTCCTCCTCCTCCTTTCTTTTTGAGACAGGGTTTTCCTATGTAGCCTGTGGCTGTCCTGGACCTCACTAGGCAGACCAGGTAGACCTCAAACTCACAGAGGCCTCCCTGTCTCTGTCTCACCAGCACTAAGATTAAAGGCTTGCTCCTGCATGCCCCGTAGGGGAGGCTGCCTGGGAGATGGAGGAGGGGTTAGTGCTGTAGTGACGTGGACCTGTTTGGTGGCAAGAAGTGGGAGACTCAAGGCACTTGAACATTCACAACACTCAAATGCCATTATGATTTTGTGTTTTCCCCCCTTAAAGTCAAGCTAAAATCATCAAAAATAAGCTATTATAATTAATTATTCCTTATATCAAGTCCCTATTATTTTGTTTCTTGGTTTTGTGGTGCTGGGTGATGGAACCCAGAGTCTCATGTACATGAAGCAAACATTTTGCACTAGGGTACGTCTGTGGTCCCTCCAGCCCTCTTAGCGTACTCAGGATGGATTGAAAAGTGCTATCTCCTTGCTCTTAGCTAGGTCTTCTACACATCCAATCAATAACAGAAGGGGCATGACATGTTTGGGGGGGCATGTGTGTGCGTGTGAGTGTGTGTGTATGTGTGTGTGGTGTGTGTATGTGTGTATGGTGTGTGTGTGGTGTGTGTATGTGCATGTATGGTGTGTGTACATGTGTGGATGTGTGTGTGCTATGTGTATGTATGTGTGCATGCATGTGGTGTATGTGTGGTGTGTGTAAGTGTGTGTGTGTGTGTGTTGTGTTCAGGCACCTGAAGAGGGCAGTGGACAGTGTCAGATTCACTGGCGATGGAGTCATAGGCAGTTGTGAGCCACCAGGCATGGTCTCTTTAGGAACTAAACCATAGTCCTTTGCAACACTCTTAAGGGCAGAGCCGTCTATCTAGTTCCAAAGACACAGTGCTTTCTATCTACTGTGAATATTCTCAGGGAGGGTAGCCTATACCTTAGCCTGCATATGACTACTTCCTACTCACCAGAGCTCCTGGAGGGAACCCAACATAGAGGAACCAACTGCCTTGGCTTTGAAGTTTGTTAGATGAACACAAACGAGGTAACAATATTACATTGCATGTAGCATAAACAGGCTCACACGCTCGTCACTGACACCAGCAACAGTAGTGACATGGCTCCTGCTGGGATCTGGGTAACTATTCCCCAGAGACCCATGTGTTAAAGATTTTCTCTTTAACCTGTGACCATGTTGAGAGGTGGCAGAACCTTTAGGAGGTGAAGCCTAGTGAGAGGAAGTTAGGTCACTGGAAGATGTGCCTTTGAGGCATGCTGGGGCTCCAGTTTCCTCCTTTCTCCATTTGCTTGCAGACACTATGAGATGAACAAGCTCTGTCACATGCCCACCATTATGTACTGTGACTACACTGGTCCAAAGCAACATGGCCAAGTGACCATGGACTTAAGCCTCAGAAAGAGGAAACAAGCCTTTCTTTCTTTTAAGCTGTGGATCTCAGGTATTTTGTTATAACATCAGGGAGCTGACTGGCAAAGGCCCTGGTGCAAAACAAGCAAGGTCCTGGGCTCATCAACCAGTTTATTCCTTCATGACCATTTCACTATGGGGGAAGGAACACCAGAATTGCTAGTCCACCTCATGAGGCTCTCTAATGAGAAGGTAAGAAGCATTTATTCCTAAAAAGAAAGTTGGTGAAAGAATTCTGGTTAAGGAGGATGTCCTCCTCAAAAGAGGCCGTGCGAATTTCTGCGAAGCAGGCGCTTGCTTCCAGAAACGCTTTTGTTTTTCCTCTTCTGTGAGGTGTAGGTATATCACAGAATGTTTAGTCATGGGAGGCGGATTCTGAGTGTCTTCCATTGACCGTCATTCCAAGTCAGGGAAAGAAGAGGTAAAATAGACAGGACCTGACTCAGCAAGAGACAGCCCATTGGACTTATGAAACTAAGGGAATAAAGTGAATTTAATTTGACCCCACCTCTTGTACCTCATTAAAAGAATAAAAGATACAGGGAATTTTATAAGGAAAGAATATAAACCTCACGGTTTGGTTTCTTCTACAGTCAAATGAGAGAGAAGGAGAGGCCCAAATATTGAATTGGACTTCACTTCTAAGTGTGAGCCTTCATCACTTTCATCAGTGGCCATCTGGCATTCAGTGCTCCATGGCATTTCACTCAAATGACTGATAACTCCCAATAGTTTCCTTGGCACCGCCACTAAGAAGGCTCTGTCCTTAGCAATGTTCTAGAAACGGTCAAAGCTCAACAGAAGCAGGTAATGATAGTTATGTAAGCACCACCTGAGACAGCTTCACCCTAAAGGCGTCCCCTTCTCTCCACGCTAACTGCAAAGGCAGAGACATCTCTGCCTTGCCTACTTGTCACGAGGCATGTTGACAGGGATGGCAGCGAAAAGAAGAATAACAACATGCACAGGCTCAGGAAAAATCCTCCCCTTGGAGTCTCCACATCAGTGTGTTCACATGTCTGTATGGCACTCCTCATACAGTGCTATAATTATCTGTCTAGATGTCTGTTGCTTCCAGGAGATCTTCACACTTAGAGGTGAGAAGACACACCCATTTCATATGCATCCTACACCACTGAGCACAGAAATATAGCATATATATTTCTCACCTATCAAATTGGTTTGCAACAGGTGAACTGATGGCTCAATTTTATAATATGGACGATTCTTAACTTCAGAAATTGATGAATCTGAAGCGGATTGGCCCCCTAAGAAGAGGGCCTTTTTCAAGGAGTTGTCAGGAAAAAAGCTAATGTGAAGCAGATCTGACCAATAGCCCCAGCAACTTTTCACAAGGACAGAATTATTTGTTATGGCAATTCAACCAACATTTAGAATTGGCAATTGATTTGACCGTCTGAATCCAAAAATTGATGCAGGCTTTTAAGACATCAAGTTACAACTCTCAGCATTTGGGGAAAGAAAAATTAATACACTTATGAACAAAATCACACAGAGATAGATAGATAGATGATAGATAGATAGATAGGGGAGGCTTCAGTTGAGATGGAAGAAAATAAAGCACACAGATCCAAATAAGATAGTGCTAAGTTCTTTGATGAATAAAACTCATAGATTTTTATGTCCCTGAACATATTACGAAATAAATTTGATGGAGAAAATACTCACCACCACCCCCCATTCATTTTGCATGTTCAAAGAAAACTCTAGCCTGGCATATCAAAGGTACATGCCTTTGATCCCAGAACTTGAAAGGAAAGTAGATATCTGTGAGTTCAAGGCCAGCCTGGGCTACATAGTGAGTTTCGGTACAGCTGGGGCCACATAGAGAGACACACAAAAGGAGATGAGAAAAAGGAAGGAGAAGGAGAAGGAGGAGAAGGAAGAGGAGAAGCAAAAGAAATGAGGAGAGAAGAATGACAGAGGGAGGGAAGATGAAAGAAAGAAAGGAAGGAAGGAAGAAAGAAAGAGAAAGAAAGAAAAAATAAAGGAGAAAAGAAGGAAAAAGAGAAACAAGCTTCTTTCTTTCCTGTAAGCTGCACGAACAGGCGTCTTGCTCTCCTGTGTTTACCTTTGAGTGCACATGTGTTACCAGCCACTTGCTAATATCCAGTGCTATGGCTGCTTAACAAATCTCTAAGCCTCAGTTAATGGCTAAATTATGTGGAATAATGTTTGATAAAAAAACGGTGCTGGGCAACGATAGTACTTAGGAGTTGGGAATATATTCAGAATTGACATACAATGAAGTACAAGTGGCTAATAAACATATGAAAATTGCTCCATATCCCTAGTCCTCAGATATGCTAATTAGAATTACAATGACATTGCATCTCACCCCAGTCGGAAGGTTAGTCACGAAGAAACAACTTCTAAATGCTGGGGAGAGTATAGGCAAAAGGAACTCTTACCCATTGCTTGTATTTGTCACAGCTCTCTACAGGAACAGAACCAATGCAATGAATCTGTGTTACAAAAGGAACTTATTAGATTGGCTTACGAGAATACAGCTGGGTAGTTCGATAATGATTATCAGTGTGCTGTCGAGATTAAGAACATGGTATCCGCTCAGACCACATGGTTAGGCAGTACACACTGGTTATAAAGGCCTGTAGAATTTTTGAAGAACCGCAGTGGCTGGTGGAAGGCTGAAGTTGAGTTCTGGTGTTAATAAGGAATAGCAGCAATGGCAGCAACAAAGCAGATGCACTGACAAGCAGTCAGTGGATGAGGAAAGGCAAAAGCAGTGTCTTTTCTTCAGGACCCCTGTATAGCTGGGCCAACACCAGAAGGTACCACCAACTCCGAAGATGGTCTTCCTGGAAAACAGCCTTAGGAACCTGTCCAAGGGTCTGGTTTTAGGATGATTACAGAGAAGAGCAGGATGACAACAAAAGATTAGCCATTATATTGCTGGTTAAACTTCTAACTGCTGTGGGCTACTGCTTTTGTATATTGTAAAGATTTGTCACTTGTATTTGGTTTAATAAAATGCTGATTGGCCAGTAGCCAGGCAGGAAGTGTAGTTGGGGCAACCAGACTGAGAGAATTCTGGGAAGATTCAGTTCTGGCAGAGAGTCAGTCGCCACCCAGACAGAGAGGAAGCAACATAAGAATGCCTTACTGAAGTCACATGGCTAAACATAGACAAAAATTATGGATTAATTTAAGTTGTAAGAATTAGTTAGTAATAAGCCTGAGCTAGTAGACCAATTAGTTTATAATTAATATAAGCTTCTGTGTATTTCTTTGGGACTGAATGGCTGTGAGACAGGGCAGGACAGAAATTTTCGTCTAAACTTCCATCTACAGTCAACTATTCCTGTCACAATGGAAACCATTCTTACTGTTTCTCACAAAATTTAAACTTAGATTTACCATATGAGCCACATAATTATTCATGGGCATTTATACAGAAATTTCTAGGTCAACAATCAACAGACATTAGCCCATCACTATTTCTTGTAGCACTTTTCATAATAGCTACATTATGGCACCACCATAGGTGTCCATCAACACAGGAACAGATGGAGAAAATATGGTTTACATAAATAATGAAATTATTTTTTCAATCATAGAAAAGAATAAAGTTATCTCATTTTTAGGAAATTGAATGCAACTTGAGATAATTATTAATGAATTAAGAGTCTCAGAATGACACATAGATATTGTATTTTCTCTCATTTATGACTCCTAGATGTTATATGAATACATAAAGTCATGTAAATATATATGATACAAGAGTAGTAGCAAAACTGTTTAGGGCAGTGGTTCTCAACCTTCCTAATGCTTTAATCCATTAATACAGTGCTTCATGTTGTGGTGACCACCACCATAAAATTATTTCATTGCTACTTCATAACTTTAATGTTGCTGCTATTATTAACCATAATATAAATATCTGATAGACAGAATATCTGATATGCAACCCTGTGAAAGGTTTGTTTGACCCCAGAGGGGTCATGATTCACAGGTTGAGAACTATTGGTTTAGGGGAACAAAGGGGAGTAGCAGGAGGGGCAGGGGCAAGAAGAGGGAGGTCATGGGGTATGCAGGAGCTCAATGTGCACCATTTCTATGAAAATGTTTGGAAATCCAGTATTATGTCCATTGAATATATGCTAACACAAAAAGAAAAGATTGTTGTCATAGTTTTGGACTTGTAATGTAATTTTAATGAATGTTTTCTGATGCATTAGGTCTGCTATGAGTATCTGGTCTAGTTGACAGCATTTCCTGAAACTATATGCTCTATATTTATGTCGTCATTTGGATAGCTTTCTCCAGGATGTATCCTGCAGAAAAGACACCATTAAAATGTACATGTAAACATGATGGACATTTGGAATTGTTGTGCAAGGCATGGTTTTCCATTTTACTGCTCCCCTTCCTAGTCCAATAATAAATACAATTTGTTCTTTAAACTCACCTCAGGAAAGCAATCTCTCTCAAGGTTAGAAAGCATTTATGGTCCTTTTAGAGGCAAAAAAATTTCTTCATGAATCCCTGGTGTCCATTAGATTGACATTGACTTAAGAGATTGTGTTATAAATTACCAAGATATTTTGAAAAGGGAATATGAAGATCCATAGTCCCTCCAATAGCCAACAATTTGCTAGATTTCTACATTCATAAATAAAACAATGAACAAAATGTGCTCCTAAAATTGAGTCCTGTAGAACTGTGGGTATTTTCAGTTTTCATTAAGTCAACAATGAAAAATAATAGGTGGCTTCTCACCTTGAAACTCTAAAGTCTAAAGAGAAGCAAGCCTTTGAAAGGTATAAAGTAGTAATTTTAAGCTTTATTTCAAAGGTTTAGAGAAATAAAAATAATATATACTACAGTCCATGTGATAAATACCTAGAAAATAGTTAAGATATTATTAATGTCTACAATAACTATTTTCTCTTTTTGGACTTATTTCAACTCAGAAACTCTTACCTTTACAGTATTTCCAGATGCTAAGCCAAAGAGATAGTTTAACAAGGAAAAGTGAATGAATGAATGAATGTCATAAGAAACTAAAGTCGATTCAATTCTTGAGTCTTCAGCTTATGAAAGAAGGCCTCAGCCCCCCCATGTGTGTGTATGTGTGTGTGTGTGTGTGTGTGTGTATGTGTGTGTGTCTCCTTTCCTGATAATCAGTTCATTCTATTCATCAAACTCTGCTGTCAAAGAACTGGGGGCCTTTGCTCTCTAAATGAGCATGACTTCTATATCCCCATGCCTCGGAAATTAATCTCGGCACTATTGGAAATGTTAGTTATAGCTCTTCTGGTTATCTGAGAGAGAAGAGGATATAAGAGAGAGGAAGAGATGGTTAGAAGATACAGGGGAGGTAGAGAGAGGGCGTTACTCTTAAAAAAATCAATAATCACAAATGTTTTTCCCACTAAAAGAGTACACCTAGAAAATGGATGGATTAGAGTCAGAGGGTTATAGTATTATAACTTAGGACTCCTGAATCTTGGCTCATTGTATTGGGTGACTTGTCTTTGGTAGGTAATTTTATTCAGCAACTGTCATATCATGAGAATTTTCCTGGGGAGATGCAACAAGTATATCTACTCACCATAGATAGTGATCCCATGACAGACCAAAGTACTGATACTGCTAAAACTCAAACTAGTGAACCAATGGGTTTTACTGATATTGATTACAGGAATAGGGGGTCAGGGGTTACTTGACCCTCTATATAGCAGAATAGCAGAAATGACTCAAAGGCCGCTGCATCAATAAAGCCCAGACCCACATGGGTGACAGCTCCCAAAAGCTGGAAACTTGCAGCCTCCTGTACAGCCTGCAAGCAGCTCAACAGGTTGGAGAGTGTCCTTTCCAAGTGACTCAGTTGTTCCAAACCTCTTCCAGGCAGCTCAGCTGGTGTCTTCTTCTTCCGGGCAGTTGGTCTGGTCTCCATGTCTTCTTTGCAATTTGGCTTGTCTGAGGGTGGCTCTCAGCAGTCTTTATTATTTATCATTGGGAAGGAGGGGCCTAGTGGATCTGGCCAGTTTTAGGAACTTCCTGAAGCTACTTTGAGTTCTTTACTTCCTGTCTTAGGGAGTTTCCTTACTGGATAGAATGTTTCAGTCTTGGAGGAAACTGCCGTAGAAGAACAACTTATCTGGGTCTTCGTGCCCATTTGATCAAGTCATATTCTGAATATTTCTTGAGAGTGTGTCTGGAGAGGTTTATGTTTGAAGAGTGGACTTTGAATAAAGCAGAACGCCCTCACAAGGTAAGTGAACATCTTCCAATAAAACGAAGGCTTGTATGATAAAAGGGGATTGCCTCATCACCAGTGGATGGTCTAGCAGATGCCTTCTGGCTTCATTTGTTGAACTGGTTCTGCCTTGTTCAACAGCAGACTGCCCTTGTCTTTAACTAAGCCTCTTTCCAGAGCATCCGAGTCTCCAGTCTGCTGGCAAACTCACTTGAATTTTGTATTTAGCAGTCTCCACAATCATCTAATTGATTTTGTTTCTCTGGAGAACTCTAATACAGTATCCTCTACGAACTATAATTATGCAAATTGATGATCATTAAGTTACTTTTCTCTCGTAGTATAGAGAAAACACAGTTCACCTTTTTGCTGTGATTCCCAGATTGTCGCCCAAGGAGTCTTAGCCCCCTGAGTTTGGTACTTGCTCAAAGACGGACTGCATCTGAGTCAAGGCTTGCCAAAGCCTGTATTTCCAGGCCCTAGATACAAGTTAGGGTCTCTCCAGTGTGGATTGGTGATCAATGTTTCTGACATGCCATTCTCTGGGTTTGATTATAAAATTTTGAGAACGTCTGATCTCTATGGTCCTTGTCTCATTCCTGTGACAAAATGCCCAATGAAAGCAATTTAAAGAAGCAACTCAGGAGTATTTATTGTCCACTGTGTCAGCAATGTAATGGTGGCAGGGGCTTGAGGTAGCTGGTCACATTGTGTCCGCAGATGGGAAGTAGAAGATAATAAACTGTCATGCTCAGCGCCCATCATTCTGCATCCCTTCTGATGTGTCCTGGTCACCAGCCTACAGAATGGCATCATCAGTAGTTAAGGTGTGTACTCCCACGTAGATTAGCCTAACAAAATCCTGCAGACATGGTCAAAGGCTGGTCTCATAGGCAAGTCTTGATCCTCTCAAATTGACAATCGGTATTATCCCTTTTAGTATGTTTCTGGTTTTGTAGGGACAGCAAAATTATTTGAAGAGATAATTGCATTTAAGACCAAAGTAGTAAGATGAGGAGACATTTAGACAAAAATTCTATGTGATTTAGATACTTTCTTCCACATAGGGATATAGATGGATTATGAATTTAGTTTAAAAATGGGATGTAGTTACTGCTATTGGCTGGGATTATATGACAGATTCAAATTTGAAATATTATGGAGATTGCCTAAGGTATTCTCTTTTATTTAAAAGAAAATGATGGAAAAAAATCTTAAGAATGTATAAATGAGAATGGCAATGAAGTCCCCCAAGAAGAAACAGGTGGTTGAGTAGAATGCAGAAAGACAGGGCCTGGGGCCTCATTAGCAATGAACCTATGGGAACTGATGAGGCTCACAGAGTATCTAGCTGCTGACTGCAGCCAGCCCTTCATTCCCTACAGGATCGTGGGGGAGGAGAGGAGAGGGAGGACGCTGTCTCCATTGTGTGGAGGCCAAGTGTGTAATATACAACATATGGGGTATGTTTTTCATCAGCTTTATACTAAAGAGATTTTGACCCACCTGGTAAGAGGAACGAGTGGGTTTGCAGAAGCAATTAGCACATGGAATCAATTATGAGGAAGGTCATATCAGCATCTGGCTTAGTGAAAACCCACATTTCCTATAACTCCAGGATATAAGAACAGCGATTCTCACACTAGACTTAGGCCAATAGTATATGAGGAATGAGTTATGTCTACCCAGGCCCGTCCCGTGTTTATGAGCATGGTATTGATTTCCTGTTTGCTTTTTCCGAATTGACATAGAAAATGTTCTTTAACCCCTAAAAAGCTCATGAAGACTCTATGGCCTGACAAGCGAACGTTGACAGAAGAACTCAATTCTTCGCCCTCGCTCCCTCCCCCGGTGTGTTGATTAATTTTTCAGAGACTTGCTGGTTAAGTTAAAGGTGATGACAAGAAATACAGTTCTCCTTTAAGCAGCGCAGAGGGCCCACTTCCTTCCCAACTTATACACAGAAAGTTTAGGAAATAAGAACACCATGGAAAATCCTTAGCTATTAAAGCTACACAAGGCTTTTTTTCAATTAAAAGGATTAGACTGATATTTTTCCCTCACATAAATATAATAAAAGTGATTCACTGTTTTAGCAAGAGCTGCTAGTTTGCAGACAGATGACTTCTATGTTTAAAAACTGTTGGGAAGAGAATTAACTATGAAAGTAAGAATCCAAGGATCCTGAAATTACTATAAAACAACCCAAAGAGTACACACTACAAAGACAAACAAAATCTAGTTATAAAACTTGGAGGCATCTTGAATGTTGTGTGGCCATGGGACAGGGTGAAAACGAAATACAAGCAGTATGTCGGCAGAGCTACTGAATGCAGAATCTGGTGTATTATGGCTTATTGTCCACATCAGCTCGTTCTCTGTTTGTAGTATGGCCCAAAAACCAAGACTTATTTTTAAATCATTAAAGGGTCATAATAATAAAGCGTAGGCAGGAGCAGACACACGGGGCTGTCAAAGCTCCAAGCTATTCACCACCGTTCCCTTTCCAGAAAGTATTTGCTGCCCTCAATCTAATCTAAATCAGAAGGGGTTTAGACTCTTTCTGTCCTTTCTCTGATGGCTGCTGGACTGTGTGCCTGCTCGGAGCCTGCTTCCTTATCTGTCCCTCTAAGCTGTGTAAACTAGACCAGCCGCACACAGCCAGCAGTCCCTTCCTCATCCACAGCTTCGTATACAGTGGTCTCCGTGCCCTGCAGTCAATAATGCTTTAAAGATACTATGTGAAAAATTGCGGAAGCAAAAACTTCTTGCGTTTTAACCATTTATCATCACATATCATTGTAATTGTTGCTTTGTAATTATTGTTACTCTCTTACTATGCTTAATGAGCTTCATTACAAGGATAAGCCATGGAAGGTAGAGGTTACATGGCATTGGTGTTCTGTGAGGTGTCATGGAGCTGCAGGGCATCTTGGCATAAAGGAAGACTGTTAGAAGAGAAGATGGGGAGTTCAGTGGGGATTGGGAATTTTCTCAGCAATGCATTATTTATTTCACTCTAATAATAACTCTATAAGGAATGTTTCTTATTACAGATGAAGAAACGAGGGAACCAAAGCACAGAGAACTTAAGCAATTGCACAGTCACAGATGTGGCAGAAAACAAAGCTGTAATTCAGAACCACGATTTGCTCAACTTCTGAGTTGAGATTTCCTACCTCGAGGAGCCTCTGAGAGAGAGATGTGAAGCCATCAGTGTCCACTCAAATTTACTGAGTAGTTGCCTCTGTAAGACTTTTTCTTTCTTTCTTTCTTTCTTTC
>LOJH01035042.1:0-15867 GCA_001685095.1 Ellobius talpinus | reverse complement strand
GAGAGAGAGACAGAGAGAGAGAGACAGAGACAGAGACAGAGACAGAGAGACAGACAGAGAGATAGAGAGACAGAAAGACAAAGAGAGAGAGAGGTGTGCAGGTGCCTTTGGAGGCTAGAAGAGGGCACTGGATCCCTTGGAGCTGGGATTATAGGTGCCTGTAAGACACCAGGCATGGTTGCTGGGAATTGAATTCAGGTCCTCTGAAGAGCAGTCAGTGTTCTTAACTGCTAAGTCATTTCTGTAGCCACAGTTGAGTTTGAAGTGGCTGTATTGCTGGCATTTTGTTACACGTTAAGAGACAACAGATGCAGTATTTGTACTAGTTAACATTCTGAGAGTGGACTAGAGAGCTGTTATCTATCCAGCCTTGTCAACACTTGGGATCATCAAAATTTTGAATTTTCCTAATCTACTTCTTTTCCTGTGCTGGGGATCTAACTCAGGACTACTGGTCTACCACTGAGCTACACCCTACCCTAAAAGTACTTTCAGTGTTCAAAGCTGTTTCCTCCACCCTCTTCCTGCCTGGAGAGTTCCCAGAGATCAGTTGGCTGTAATTTTTACCTTTGACTTTTAATGTTTTTGTAATGCACTGTAAGGTGTCCATTTTCTGTGGCTGTCAAACATTTCCCTTTCCATTTGTTGGCAAGAATTTTATTTCAATTTATTCTACTTAGGGCTTGTTGAACTTCTTGTATCTCTAAATTTACAGTTATTATTAAATTTGGAAAAAAACTCCTTATTGTAGCACTAATGTTTTCTTACTCTTTTCCTTCCTCTGTGATTTCAGTCAAATGTATAGTAAATCACACCACAGGTTGCTGCTGCTCTTAACTCAGATTTGTTTTTTTTTCTGTGTCTCATTTTGTATGGCACCCATTGCCAAGTCTCTTGCTTTCTAATTCTCTAATAAGGCATTGATCTCATTCAATATGGTTTTCATCTTAGATGTAGTATTTCTCCCTCTTGATGTTACATGCCAGTTATTTATTTATATGCTTTAAGTTTGTCTTCTCATCCTACTCACACTTTCTTCTACATTCCTGACTCTATAGAGAAGAAATGTCATCCATAATTTCCTCCACTTAAGAATCTATCTTTAGTGCATGTTTTTCTCTTGGTTATGAATTTTATTTTTCTGCTTCTTTGTAAGCCTGATAATATGTGTGTAGTGTAAACACTGTGATTTTATGTGTAGTGTGAACACTGTGACTTTATGTGTAGTATGAACACTGTGATTTTATGTGTAGTATGAACACTGCGACTTTATGTGTAGTATGAACACTGATTTTATGTGCAGTGTGAACACTGTGATTTTATGTGTAGTGTGAACACCGTGACTTTATGTGTAGTGTGAACACTGTGATTTTATGAGCAGTGTGAACACTGTGATTTTATGTGTAGTGTGAACACTGATTTTATGTGCAGTGTGAACACTGTGATTTTATGTGTAGTGTGAACACTGTGATTTTATGTGTAGTGAGAACACTGCAATTTTACAGTTCTGGTTGTGGGTTTTGTTGTATTTACACAGACTTTCATTTTGGTCTTCTGAATAGTTATGTGGTGTGAAGCTAGCTAGATTCTTTAGAATTAGCTTTTCTATTGTTATTGCATGCATATATGGTATACACATGTGTGGGCACCCTCAGTCATGTGGTCATATGTGGAGGCTAAAGGTTGATGTTCCCCTCATCTGTTTTCCCGCTTCACTTTTTGAGTTAAGGTCTATCACTGAACTTACAGCAAGTCCTCTTGTTTGTCCAAAGAGCCCCTGGGGTCTTCCTGTGTCTGTCCCCTGGCACTGTGGCTAAAGACATGCACTGCAATGCCTGGCTTTTCCACAGGAGCAGGGGATTTGAGGTCAGATATGTGCATATGTATACTCTCACATGTGTGCATGTCACAACTCTGTCAAAACTGGAGGGAACCACTCAGCAGATTCCTAGTCCTTTCTTTCTGTACAGTCCCTTCTGTCTAGTCTGTTTCTCTGCTAAGTCAATGTCCCCTTCTGTCTAGTCATTTCCCCTAGTAAGGTTGATGTTGCCTTCTGTCTAGTCTGTTCCTTGGGTCAGGCTGATGTCCCCTTCTGTCTAGACTGTTGCCCTGTTAAAGGCTGATGTCCCCTTCTGTCTAGACTGTTCCCCTGGTAAGGCTGATGTCCCCTTCAGTCTAGTCTGTTCCCCTGGTAAGGCTGATGTTCTTGGCTTCTTCTGACTCTGATCTCTGTGGCTTCTGATTCAGATTTCCAGATTTCTTCTGTCTGGAAACCACTTCCAGACGACGACTTGGTTCCTTCTCTTCAGGACCTCATGTTGCCTCATGCTCAGGGACTAGCCTGATAGAGTTTCTTGTAGGTTGCTGGTTGTTAAGATGAAAGCTATTAAGAAGCCCGTTCTAATAATGTATACTTTATTTGGGGATGGTAACTAATTTAGGTTACCAGCAAACTCAATTAAGGGTTTGCTTATGGGTGTCTTAGTTAAGCTTTCTTTTGCTGTAATGAAATACCATGACCATAAAGCAAGTTGGGGAGGAAAGGGTTTCTTTGGCTTACACTTCAGTATTGCTGTTTATCACTGAAGGAAGTCAGGACAGGAACTCAAACAGGACAGGACCCCTGAAATAGGAACTGATGCACAGGCCTTGGAAGGGAGCTGCTTCCTGGCTTGTTTCCTATGGCTTGCTCAGCCCACCTTCTTATAGAACCCAGACTAGCAGCCCAGGAATGGCACCCATCATGAGCTGGACCCTCCTCCATTGATCGCTAAATGAGAAAATGCCATCCCGTAGAGGCTTTTCCTCAGCCGAGACTCCCCCTCTGATGACACTAGCTTGATGTACAAAACAAGCCAGCACAGTGGGCTGTAGCACGAATCATAAAAACCCAGAGTCAGAAATTGGGGTTCAACCCCAAAACCAGAAAATCAAAGCAGTCAAGCCACTAGAGAAGTCCTACTTTTACTAAGGCTAGGTGACTACAAACTAAGTGGCATAAGCAAACTAAGACTCTCTGTCCTCCTGTTTTAATTTCCCTCTAGTGCTGGGGTTAAAGGCGGGACTCCCTAAAACTGGGATTAAAGGAGCCACCACTACCTGAATTTGTTTCTGCATTGAACTTGTGTAGCCCAGGGTAGCTTTGAACTCAGAGATCCATCTGACTCTGTCTCCAAAATTCTGGAATTAAAGGTGTGTGTCACCATTACCTGACCTCTAGTGGCTTTAGCTTTGCCTCTGGTCCTTATGCAAGATTTATTTATTAAAATACAAATAACATACCACTATCATGGACATAGTGAAATTATTTTTAAGTATTTTTCTTTTCATACTGAGTTTCCCCTAAAGTTCAGAAAGTTTTGATTTACTCAGAAAAGAGGGAATGGATGGACTTACAGATGCCATTAGGATATCACATTTCATTCGCTTTGTTGGAATCCTTGCCTGTGTGGAAGAGGGCCATCTACACAGTGCTCAGATTTACTTAGAAGATGTGCATTTAGCATCTTCTGTCAACAACCTCTAGGAATTAGTTTAGATGAAAATGTGGTGCTGTGTTTTTAGAGGTTCGTTTCTTCCCTCCCTCCCTCCTCCATTCTTCCCTCCTTTCTCCTCCCTGTCCCTTACTTTCTCTGGTTTTGATGACTTTCACCTTCTTGTGTGAAGAGTGGAAGGGACAAAGGTCTTTCCTGGGGCTATCAGGAAATATAGTTGTGCCCAATTGTGTCAACTGGTTCCAAGTTGTTGGAACCCTCAGAACAGGTTTTAGGAATTTTGGTACACACTTGTAACCTAGTCCTTAGGAAGCTGGGATGGAAAGACTGCAGTATAAGGGCAACCTGGGATACATTGTGAAACCTTGTCTCAGAAAAACAATTAGACAGACTAGCAGACAAACAAACAGTAACAAAGCAACATGTTCAAAGGACACATCTGCACCTTTGGGGACATTTGGATAATCTCCCAGTGGCTGGTTTGAGTTCCTAGCAACTTTCAGAAGCACACATTTCGAAAACTCAGGAAAATGGCCTAGGACATGGAGACCAGCATTGTGGAGATGTTCTGGGCGTTCCCAAAGCTCCTCTGTGCCCAATGAGGCTGAAACACTACTCCAGCTTTAATTCTGGATGTGTGGAGAGGGTGTGAGTTACCAGAGCCTTTCATGTCTGTGATAGCACTCCTCACCCCCTAGGGAACTAAAGCCAGGCAGACTCATTGGAATGGCTTGAAGGAAAATAAGAGTTACTCACCTTCCCGATTCTGAAGGATGGCATCCTGGATCTTCGTAGGTGACGTGAAAGTTGAAACCCACCTGCATTAACTGACCTCCCCACTTGGCAATGAAATACGAGAAATACTTTAGAAGACTGAATTCTAATGCAGAGGTCTCCCACGGTAATAAACACAAAATTCGGGCACATTTAACACTTTCACGTTAATACAATTTGCCTAATGTCCTCATCAGTCCACCATCACAAAGCCAAATCATTATTTGGTTCTAATTTGGGTTTTGGATGTCATTTGGTTGCTGGGCAGGCTTCTTGGCCTCCTTTCATTGGCAGGTATAGATTTCTCATCAAAGAGCATTAGGAAAGCGTGAGTGCTTACAGGTTACATCGCGGGACATCTGTTCAGGGGCTTTGGGTTGAGACCCCATTTATAAGGTACAGGATGGTCATCCAACACAAGGATCAGAGCAGCGAAGTGCTGGCTTTGTCATGGGCCTAGGACTTATCTACATGGTGTCCCACAGTTGGAAAAAGGGGTAACATGAAGTGCCAATGGTTACTTTTCTAAAGGATTCTTTTACCTAGCTTCAACCCAACACTTTAAAAGAAGAATTCCATTGACTTCAATGAGGTTTTCTGACAGGCTCTCATGTGGCAGATGAATCTATCCCTGTGATAGACCCTGGAAAGTGAATCAGTAATGTGGACAGCTTTCTCACTTCAAAACTGATCACTGAGCAGGCAGCGTAAACACCTTGCATACATTATTATAATATTGGTGACATGTGGGAAGTCCATGGTGCCTGCAAACTCAGGAAGTTAGGTATGTCTAGGAAGTAGGCACCTGACAGGTTAAGGTAGGGTACTTTAGGATACCTAGGAAGGAGTTAAGAAAAAGTTGTGAACTTAGGGCTCATAGGAAGTGGCTGTAAAATCAGGATCTATAGGAATTCAGTAAGCAAAAACGATCAGGTTAAGATCCATAAGAAATATATAAGAAAAGGTTTATCTGCAAAGGCCATAGACAGGAGGAGGCAGTGCAAGCGGGACACACAAGAAGCAGACAAGAAAAAGCTCTACAGATAGGATACACAGAGAGTAGCCAGGAGGAGGTCGAGAGATCAGGAGCTACAAAAAGCAAGCAATGGGTGTGTTTATAAGGACAGGATTCAGAGGAAGCCGGGAGGGAAGGGGTGTAGGTTATGATGCACAGGAAGTAGAAAGTGGACAGAAGACTGGCTGGGGCTGGGAGGGAACAGGGAGGAAAGGAAGGTGAAGTAGAAGAGCGGACCTGCTTAGCTGCTGCTCTGTAACAACCTTCCAAACCCCAGAGGCTTACAAATGACATCCCTTGGGGCTGGAGAGAAGGCTCAGGGACTCAGAGAACCTACTGCTCTTGCTCTGGACCAGGGTTCAGATCCTAACACCCACATTGGGTCGTGACCACCTGTAGGTCCTGTTCCGGGAGATCTGATGCCCTCTTCTGGTCTCCTTAGGCACCTGCAAGCACATGGCGCACATACATTACACAGCTACATAAACTATGCCTACAGCAAACAAACAAGGAAATGAATCTTTAAAAAAAAAAGCTCAGAATTCCTTAAACCCACATGGCTTTATTATCTCTCATGGTTTTGTGAATGTGGACTCTGAGGAGAATGTGACCTCCTCTAGATGGAGCTGGGCACTCTTCCCTCCTTTGCTATATGGTCTCGTGGCCTCTCAAGGCCATATCTCCACAGAGGCTGGCAGACTTCTTCATAGATGAGTAGCCTTGGACTGTGGATTATGTTTGTTGCAGCTGAGAAATTTCTGAGGGCCACGGGAGTGGTATGACATTTTTTCCCTTCTAATAGAGGGCCAAAAATGTGGGACACATCTTAACATTTCAGTAAGAAGAATTCTGCATGTGTAGTATATCATCAGTCCAAAAAGGGAAGCTGGCATCTTGAAGAGCTTCAGGGACAGATAGGTGTCAAGGAGTTCCATTTTTTTTCTCGAGGTAAGCATGAACATGTTAGTTAGTGTTAGTTGGGACGTTGGGCTACCCCATGGAGCATTGTGAAGGCAGAAATTGCCAGTTGTGGCACTGAGGAGCCCCAGCAGTTGGAGGAAGGAGTAAGGGAAAAGGGCAGATGGATGGAGACATTTTTAGGCAGAACTGATTGAGTTTGGGGCTGGATTGAGTTGGGAGTGGCAGAAGAGCATCAGGAGGGAGCTGGATCATCAGAAAGGGCAGCTGATGAACATGGGGGCCAAGAAGGGGAAGACCTGGTGTGGAAGAAGGGCTTCTTCCGGCATTTGATCTGTGGGGAGACAGTCTTCTAAAGGGGATAGAAGGGCTGTAACACAAAGGAGGGATGAATATGAGCGAGGGTAATCAGGGCTCAGACCCAAGAGGACCAACGACAGAAAAACAAGGACAGTGTTGGCAGTGACACCTGAGCTGAGAAATAGGGTGAGATGGTTAAAACAATTCCATTTTCTATCTTAGCAAAGGAGGAACAGTGCTTGGTGTGGCTTGTCCTCCACAGATTCGTGGGCTTGAAGTTTGGTCCTCACGGTGGGATTGACATACAGGGACCTTTAGGAAGTAGACATAATAGGGGACAGTTATGTCACCAGAGCAGCACACCCACTAAGGGCTTTAATCCTGGTCTTGCCAAGGGCTTGCTAGCTTTGCACTGAAGGGCTGTTATAGAAGAGTAGATCTGGACCCTTGTTCTCTCATACGACAAGTTAATCCTTACTGTCGGCTTATGAGACTTAAATCACCGTGGAAGTACAACTCTGGATGTGTCTCTGAAAGGTTTATCTGAAGACCTACCCTGAATGCAAGTGACACGTGGGTCCTGGACTGGATGAAAAGGAAAAATGAGAGTTGTGCACCAGCTTACATCTCTCTTTACTTCCTGATCGCAGATGCGACATGACCACCGGCCTGGTACTCTTGCTAACATGCCTTCCCTGACACGATGAACTGTCCCTTCCAACTGTGAGACAGAATTCAAAGGTCCTTCCTTAAGCTGCTTTTGCCAGATGTTTTGTCACAGCTGCAAGGGAAATATGCCTCTTCTGAGTACAGTCAGTTTCCAGTTCCTCTCCTGGTTCTCCACCAGGCTGTCAGTCAGGGATTCTCACTGGGATATTGTCTGGACCTCCCAGATGTCAGAAACCTGAACCAAACAAAAACTCTTTCCTTTGTATGGCATGCAGCCTCAGGCTTTTCTTACGTCCTCATGACATTGGACTAGTACACATCCCTGCTTGGAAGAGAGGTCAGTGGAATCCTTTCTTCCTCCAGCATCGACTTGTGTTGGTTAGAATGCTGGAAATGGAAGATCTCCTCCCTAACCACGGTCCAAGATACCTGGAAGAAGGAAGGGAGGGCCCTCTACTCAGAGGGATCTATAAATGTGACTCTGAGGAAGCCAAGCTGGTGTGGAATGGTGACAAACTCTGGTGGGATGGCCCAGAGCTGTCTGCACAGCTTGGCATAGTCTGAAGCACCAAGTAGGTAATAAGGATGTTCACCTATAGAAGATAGGTGGCCCTCGGCATAGACCCTCCCTAATGACCGTGGGACTGCATTGTAGTGAAGCGAGGCCACTGAGGTACCTTTTAGGGAATTGAGATCAGGCTCAGCGGAGAACACACTACACCGTGTAAGCTCTTGGATGGTCTAGCTAAGCTAAACAGCCCCAGGATTTTCAGTGGTGCCCTTGAGAGGTGTTCTTTATTTAGGTCCCCTCTCAGGAGACACTCACAGGGGCTCCAGCTCACAGAAGAGGGCCATCCTTCTAAAAAGGAGATGTAGGTAATGTCCACAGTCTCCACAAGCTTCACCTGTTCATATTCTCGCCCCCTCCTCGTTAGATATAGTGGCAGAAGGAGGGATATTTTTGGGCAACCAAGTGAGTGAAATATCAGTTCAAAAGTTGAAGGATATATCAACAAGTCCATCCCACGAGGCTACAATTTCAGCTCTTGCTCTGATTAGAAATAATAATGAATAATTAGCTAAGTTAATGTACTTTGGTATGGTATGACAAATCTCTTAGTATTTGATCAATGTCATCTTTGCTAAACAAATGGTAGGGGAGGCCTTTTGTCTTAATGGGCCAATGCGACACCTTGGGCGTCTTGACTTGGCTCAGATGCCATCTGCCCAAGGAAGCCCCCTTTCCTTCTGCAATGACTTAGGTGCTCCTCAGAGCTACCTCTAAATTAGTGAACATACGGGATGGTAATTGTCTTCCTTGCCTGTTATGCTGGAACTCCAAGTGTGCAGAGACCAGATCTTACCATGGTAATTTCAGTGTCCAATTGAAGTGTCTATCATAGTGTAAAGCTTTGTAGAAAGGAAGGAGGGAGAGAAGGAGAAAGGAAGAGAGGCAGGAGGAAAGGGAGGGATAGAGGAAGGAAAAGAGAAGAAAAGAGATAAATAGCAACAACAACCACCAGAATGTAGAGAAGTGTAAGTGAGCTTTGTCATTCTTGACAGGGAGGAACTGAAGGAGATCACAAATCAGTGAGTTGGTCTCCCTGGGTGGGAACTTACCGTTGCTCTCTGAGCTATCCTCTGAAGTTAGGACCACTGATGTTTTACTGTGAGTGAGGATTCGTTTGTGGGGGACCGGAGCCATGACATCCCTGCTCCCCAGTGTGAGTAGATGTTACCATTTGCCTGAGCCCTGCTCCTCTACTACAACCCAGGAGAGGTGACCCTGACCTCTAAACATCCTCTCGGTGAGCTTTCTGCCTCTGTGTATAGCCCTGCCAATATTGCCTCAAGACTGCTTTCCCCAAACAAACTGCCCCAGGTAGTTTTCCTTGTGGGGGACAAAGTTTCTCTAACTATGGTAATATTGAGCCTTGGAACATAATTTTGGTTAGGTACTTCTTTTCTAGGGGCCTTGAGACTTTCAAGATGAGATTTTTTTCATATTCTAGTCAGATGAAGAGGTAGTGGAGAGGACCCTGGAGGTGATTTGGTAGCATCACTCAAACAGAACCTCTGCCTTGTCTCTTGTCAGTGACTTGGAGGAGCCATGTTTGTTGGGACAAGTGACTTGAACACCTGATGAGCCATCATCTGGCTGACTAGTGTAGTAAAATCAAGTGGCATGGGTGGGGTAGAGGTCTGTGGGGGTTTTATCATTGTGAGATCCAGGTGTGGTTTCACTTGCTAGGAAAATAATTAGATACAAAATCCTGAAATCAAATTCTGACTCAGGATATCATCCAAACCCTGTCTTTAGACGTGGTGATCTGTGGCCACACTGCCCATTTCCCGTGTGGCAATGGCACCCCTGTGAACAGAAGCAGCAAACCTCCACTGAGAAGGTACAGAGTCTCTGTCAGAGGAGGAAGTTCTTGGCAGCTCTGGGGGGAGATGCTGCAGGATTTATGACCCTTCGCCTCCTAGCTGAGAAACCACACAGAAGAAAGACAAGAAGCCCAGGGACAGGACCACACCAGCAAACCTGTTTCTCATTTTCAATAGTATCCTTTGCTTTATCAGAAGATCCTTCAGAGACAAAGTTCCCGCCATGAGGAAAACCCCTGTGCAAGTGATCACTTCTGCAAGATTGCAGTGAGTCTGTCCTTAGCCAGTGCCACCAGATGGGACCTAAGACTGCTGCTCTGTGCTACGATGACCCCAGGTTGGGTGTGGTGGAGTCCAGCTGGTGGAGTGCTTCCCACCCACTGTGGAGCTCAGCATTTCTGGGAACCTTGTTGAGGGAGCCCACCACTGAGAAGGAGAATGTGGAGGTGCCCTGAACCCATTAAGTCTCAGGATGGCTGATGTTCCATGCCATATCCACCCCACTGTGGGATCAGAGAAGGGCAGAGGGATGGCTAGGGGAAGAGGGGAATGAATCTCGGCCATAGGGAGCCCACAGGGATCACCACTTCTTTTTTGACTATAGGGATCTCAAATGGCTAAGTATGAGTTGAAGTTTTGTGTGCGCGTGTGTGTGTGTGTGTGTGTGTGTGTGTACAGACAGAGATAGGTAGGTAGGAAGATAGGTAGGTAGGTAGGTAGATAGATAGAGGCATTGTTGGAGAGGCGCTGTAACTGTAAGCTTTTCTGGTTTGGGGGGAGCTGGGAGGCAATCTGCTGTAATTCTCAAGAAACACCCTCTGTGGCAAAGTCCTCTAGGTCATCGGTGGAGATGATGCTAAGGTTTGGAGCTTCTGCACCCTCTTCCTCTGGACCATGGGGAGGACCATGGGTCCTCTCGGCAGAGGCATATCGGGTGAACTCACCCAGATGTTCAGTGGGAGGAGGCTGCAGCCTAGCGCCCTGAGAGCTCTGGGGTCTGTGGCCGGAACCCTGTCTGAGAAAGGTGGGAGCTGCTAGCTGAGAGGAGCAGCGCAGAGGCATCAAGGAGGTTACAGGCACTGGCTGGAAGCCTGGGTACAGTAGGTAAGGAGCAGCCAGGGTATCCTGCACAGGTGGCTCTGAGGAGGCCTCCTCCGAGGATGGGACAGAGACCTTGACATACTTGCCAGTCTCGGGGTCATAGAAAGTCTTGATTTTCACTTGGAGAGGCACATCGAAGACAAAGTATTGTCCCGACTGAGGATCCTGGAGCACCTTCTGGGTGGCGGGGTAAGGGGGCAGGGGCATGAGGGGCTGGGGCCCCCAAGGCCGCCTCCCCGCGGGCTCCCAGCCGCAAGACACGGAGTGGCGGTGAATGGGTGGGGGCAGGGAGCGGACTGCAGGGAACCTGGGTTGAGGACCTTTTCCCGGAGACAACGGCCTCCTCTCTGTCCCCTGCGCATCCTCTGTGAAGGACTTGCCCTCCCAGGCCTCGATCTCCATGTGTTTCTCCGGCGCTTGATCGCTCTTCCTCCTTTTGCTTGCCAGCTTCTTTGCCCGCCTTAGGGCCTTCTCCGTCTTGGGCGGGACTGCAGGAGGCTTGCCCACTGCCCTCTCCAGCAGAGCAGGGGGCTCGGGTTTCTCAGCAGCGTCTGCCATCAAGGCGCCTCTTGGAGAGAGGGTCCTGAGATCTGCCAACCGCTCGAGTTGGGGATCAGAGCCTTCAGCATCCCATGTGAGGACATGTGTCATGTCCTCCCTCCTGGTAAGCCTAGCCGGGCTGGGGGTGGTCCAGGGGTTGGGGCCCTGAGACTCTTGGCGCAGCCACTGTTCCCCACCAGCCTGGGAAGCTTCTTCCCAAACACTGCTGGCCACAGGAGAACACGTGCTGCTCTCACCTAGAGAGCTGGGGTTGGGGGAAGTCTCTACCTCACTGGGGACCAGCCTCCTTCCTGAAGGTCCTGTTCTGGGTGCAGACAGAAAGTGGCTTTGGAAACCTTGTTCTTCCCAGCAGGTGTGGAGTGGCAGGGACGGGGGCGGGTCTTCTAAGCTATCTGTGGGTAAAGCAATGGTGGGGATGTGCTGTGGGGCAGCCAGCTTCCAGGAGTCTGCAGGTCCGCCCTTACCAGGCGCTGGCACTTCTCCTGTTGTATCTGGGGGTGGTGGCTTCATCTTGCTTTCCTCTTCCACTTGTGGGAGAAAAGAGAAACTTCCCTTCCGGGCTTGCTGAGAAGCTTCAGCCTGGGCTGCAGAGTGCGCTGGGTCCTCTTCCCAGCTCTCACACACCGCACACTGCATGTTACTGGATTGTGTGTTACACATTTCCTGACTTTCTGAGGCACAGAGGCCGCCAGCATCCTCGCACCACTGTTGCCTTGGTAATTCATTCTCTTTGTGTCCACCACTAAGTGAGTCTTCTGAGGACACTGTTCTCAGGAGAGGCAGGATGATAGGTTTTATCACCGGGGTGGTCCTGAGAGTGTTGTCTTTTATTGGGAACAGTCTGTGCTTGTTGGTAGAAGCTGGCAAGGGAGTTGAGTCCTTGGCATGTAGAAGAGCCATCTCCTTATCAGCCCCTGCCCAAGAACCTCTGAAATTGACTTCCTCCACTGATTCCTTCCGGGGTGTCCCTCCCGACCAACCTTGTGCTTTTCTCTGCATTTCTTCCTTTCTGTGCACTTCCACACCTCTCTGTCCATTACTTACGGCACATTGCTGTGGCTCATTTTTCTCCACCATGGTCTCTTTCTCGTCCTTTTCATTGTCACCTGCACTCCCATGATTCTTTCTGTCGTCCCAGGAGCGTTCCGTGAAGCACATCTTCTGCTGATCATCAAAAGAAGCAAAGGATTGATCCGAAGAGCTGGTGCTGAATTTAACCTTGGTTTGGAGGCCTGGAGTAAAATCAGATTGACAGTCGCTGTAAAAAACATCCTCCTCCTCAGGAGAAAGGGGCCCTGGGGAGTACTTCCGGTTCAAGGGTAGGTTCCGGAGCCCCGTTTCTTGCTCAGGCTCTGTCTCTTGGGAGACGGACCTCGAGAGCCCATTCTCCAGCTGGTGGGGCTTCATTTTCTCTGTAGCCTGCCCTGCTTCAGACTCACTGCTGTGGAGTTTCAAGGAGAGATGTTTCCGGGGAAGACGTCCCCTGGAGTCTGGGTGCCAGCTGGGCTCGGAGGGACCCTGCTCTGATGTCCCATAAGCATCTCCCTTCTCACTACTGTTCCCCTCTGTCACCTCCCCATTGACACAAAAATGGGTTCTGGAGCCAGTTGAAGGTGAGCCAACTGTCAGGTGGCTGTCGGCAAAGGACTCAGAGGCGTTAATAGCAGGATCCTTCCGGGTACTGCTGTGCAAAATGCTAGCTGGCATCTCCTTCAAAAGCTCTGCGGGAGGGTTCTCTTTATGCCCATTGGGAAGGATGACCCCATTGCTCACAGGCTCTTGTTCACCATCAAGCTTACCTCTGGTTTTCTCATCAAAGCTTTTTAAGAGAGGCAAGGGACTGTACGTACTCTTGACACGCTTCCTAACGTCCTTGAGGTTGAAGAGCAGGCTGGGAGCTTTGGATTTGTAGCTATCCCGAGACTGAGACTCACTGGGCTCCTTCTCCTGGTACCCATTTAGCTGTTCTGGAGGGGATGGGTTGATCTCCGCTGGTTGGGTGTCTGAGGATTCCAGGATGTGCTTGGTGGGTATAATTGGGGTGAGGAGCTTAGTGATGTTAAAAGGGGGGCTGTAATGGTCATTGGGATCCTCTGGCATGTCCGGAACACCGTTTTCTGGAAGTTGACCCTGAGGGTTGAGCTTTGAATACAGAGGTGGTAGGCTTCTCCTATTGGACTGTTTCTTGTCTTCCAAAGCATCATGTGGACCATCTGTTCCTCCTTTGCCAGTCTTTGGCTTCCTCCATGGGGGCTGGCTCCGCTTCATCTGAGGGTCAATCTGTGAAGCCTTTCCCTCTACAGGGAATGCCTGGGATCCTGGATCCCTGGCCCCCCAGGCTCCAGATGTGGACTGAGGCCCTGATGCTGACCCAGTCTCTTCCTGGGTGCAGGTAGCCCCGGCTTGGCAAGGGGAGGCTTTGGACTCAGGAGGGTGGGGCTCCTTTAACAAGGGAATGTCCTCATAATGTTTGGGAGCTTTGCTTTCTGGGATTGTTTCCGCAATATCCTTTCTCTCCGGGAGCTTTGGTTGGTGGCTATTCCATGACTCAAAAGCACTGTTTTCACTGTGCAGAAAAGTCCTCCTGGGAACCCACTCCTTGCCTCTTCCTGGCTCAGCTTTGGCTGGCTTGAGAGACAGAGAGGGGAACTTTGGCTCAAAGGAGTCAGCCACATGGTCAGGTGTCCAGAGGAGGCTGTCTGAGCTGTGGCAGGCTGCTTCTGGGTTCTTGGGAGACTCTTGCTCTCCAGGGATCCTGCTAGGCTGGTGGCTGCTCTGATGGGTGCTGGAGACTTCAGCAGGTACCCTCCTCACAGTCAAAAAGGCAGAATCGAAGCAGAAGTTGACACCACCTTCTGGGGGAGGCACAAACTTGGGGGGATTTTTGAGAGCTGGAGGTTTGCTGGGAGGAGGTTGGCTGTCACAAGGTTGATTCTCTGTCCTGTCAAAAGACCTAATTAATGATGAGAC
The DNA here is from genome assembly GCA_001685095.1 of Ellobius talpinus. Classification (NCBI taxonomy): domain Eukaryota; kingdom Metazoa; phylum Chordata; class Mammalia; order Rodentia; family Cricetidae; genus Ellobius; species Ellobius talpinus. Next base: position 1,677 of record LOJH01035042.1, on the reverse strand, counting down.
CTTGGAGATGGGCTTGCTGCTGCTCCGCAGGCCAGAAATGGGCACCTCCAGTCTCCTCTGGGCTGGTGTGGTCAGGGGACTGTTTTTGGGGTACTTTTCCTCCCCTTGAACATATTTCGGTTGCTGTTGGAAGGTGGCTGCCCAGCCAGAATGCTCTGTACCCTGAGAAGGAAGCTGGCTCCAAATCCCACTTTTTCTGTTGCTGTGGCTCACTGTTTCCTGGTGAAAAGTCCCAAACCCCTGGCTGGTGACATCTGGGGACAGAGCCAGGACAGAGTTGTGGAAGGAAGTGTCCTCTGAGATGCACAAACTCCGGAACGCCCGGTCTGTGAGGTTGCTCACCTCCCTGTCTGCATCGTCCAGCACGCTGCCGATGCTGGAGGTGTCACTGAATCCATCTGTGCACTTTCTGTTTCCCTGCATAGTCTGTTGGCGTGAGGAGGACTGTCTCCGCCAGCTGTTAGGTGTCTTTTGGTGAGATTCTGGAAGGAGTTAAAAGAAACCTACCTGTCACAAGGTAGGTTTGAGCTGATCAGGTGCAGAAGCAAAGTGAGGATTTTTTTTTCTCTGTAAAAGAAGCACAGGGTATGGTTAGGCTACCTAGCTTAATCCATCTATACACACGCTACATGCCAGTCTTAGGTGGATAAAGGTCTCTGTGGTTGATTTCATGTGTCAACTTGGCTAACCAACTCTACTATTACTGGTGACTAGTCTGGAGGTTGCCATGACAGTATTTCTTCAAAGTAAGTAGCTTTAAAACTAGTAGACTTTGGGCAAAGCAGATTGCCTTGTGTAATGCAAGTGAATGATACCTAATCAGTTCAAGGTCTTAAGAGAAAGATGATTGAGGTGACAGACAACAGATGCTAAATTGGCTGAGCTGACTACATTAAACTAAAAGGCTTCTGTCAACAAAATAAAAAGGCAACTGCTAATCCTGTTAGAGGATTAACGTCTAAAATACATAAGAAATGTCTATAACTAAATAACAAAACCCCCAAACCTCAAAAACATCAAACCCTAAGAAATAAAACCAAAGAACTCAATTTAAAAATTGGGAAAGAAAACCAGGCATGGTGGCACATACCTCTAATCCCAGGACTTGGGAGGCAGAGGCAGGCAGAGCCCTGTGAGTTCAAGGCCAACCTGGTCTACATAGTGAGTTCCAGGACAGCCTGGGCTATGTGGAGAGACTCTGTCTTATAAAACATAGAATAAATAAATAAAAGGAAAGTAATTCCATAGGTGTTTCTCCAAAAAAGACATTCATGGTGACCAGGTATAGGAACTAACTGTCTTGGAACTACAAATTAGAACCATCGTGAGAAACAGTGTTTGTTAGGTTGACTAGTACAGAGTCAAACAAAAGGGGGCACATGGGGAGATGGCTCAGCAGATGAACATACATGTTGACAAGGCTGAGGACCTGAGCTTGGTCTCCAGGTCCCACATGGTGAAAGGACAGAACCAACTCTTGTAACATGAAGGGGCCTGCTTGGTGGGGTTTCTGTCCTGCCCAGTACCCCACAGCCGGCATACCCCAAAGAAAGTCACACAGAGATCTCCAAAAGTTATGAAACTGGCCCATTAGCTTAGTCTTCTTATTAGCTCTTGTAGCTCATATTAACCCATTATTCTTGTCTATGTTAGCCATGTGGCTCAGTACCTTTTTCA
>LOJH01035040.1:0-15868 GCA_001685095.1 Ellobius talpinus | reverse complement strand
TCTATCTCCATCCATCGCCAGCTGAAGGTTCCCTCCAATGGATCTTCTGGTCGAATATTCATTCTTAATTTATAGTGAACTTAACTGAATTGTGATGTGTGATTGTAAGGATCATAGTGGTGTGGATCTTCCTGTCATCAAAAGACTAGATAAATAGCTCTGTGGTGAAGACAACTGATTTTTTTCATTAGTTAAATTAGTCAAGAGGCATTTACCCTATCTTTTCATGGATATTAACAAAAACAACAAAAATATGGTTGAAGTTGAATAGAGTGAATAAAACTTCCCACCTTCCTAGACTTAAAGCATTCAAACTTTAAAGTACCTGTGCGTTTGTGTGTGATTACACGTAAAAGAAAATAGAAAACGTCGAGCAATTATAAACTTAACACCTATATAGTTACTGTCCGTGTCAAGAAATAGAAAATCATAAACACTCTAAACACCTTTTTTTTTATTGGTCATAACCTATACTTGTCACAGTTAATCATTGTTGGGCATTTGAGATAATCATGCCCTTTATAGTTTTTTGCTTGTTTTTTTTTCAAGACAGGGTTTCTGTATGTAGCCCCGGCGTGCTCTGTAGACCAGGCTGGCCTCAAACTCAGAAAGTGTTGGGATTAAAGTTGTATGCCACCACACCCGACACTTTTTTGTTATTGATTTATTTTGTTTTTACATTCCAGTCAAAGTTTTCCCTCCCTCCCCTCTCACCAGTTTCTCCTCCACCCTGACCCCAGCCATTCCTCCTCCACTGTTCCATAGGAGGGAGTAGAAGGGGGATTGGATATCAGCCAGTCCAAGATATATCAAGTTTCAGTGAGACTAGGTGCCCCTCTTCTGTTAAGGCTGGATGAGGCAATCCTGGAGGAGGAATGAGTCCCAAAAGCTGGCAACACAGTCAGAGATAGCCCTGCTCTCACTGTTGGGAGTCTCACACAAAGACCAAGTTATACAACTGTAACATGGGCCTAAGTCAGTTTCATGCAGACTCTGGTTGTTGGTTAAGTCTTTTTGAGCCCTTATGAGCCCAGGTTATTAGATTCTGTGGGGTTTCTTGGGAACCCTTGACACCGCTGACTTCTATGATCCTATCTCCCCTTCTGCAGGATTCACTGAAATCTCTCTGATGTTTGGCTTTGGGTCTCTGCATCTGTTTTCATCAGTTGCTGGGTGAAGCTCTCTGATGACAGTTGGGCTAGGCACTAATCTTTGAGTATAGCAGAGGATCATGAATCATTTCGTTGATTTTTTTCTTATTTTTCTTTTCGTGTTTGGTTCTGTCCTGTATCTCTGGGGTATCCTTCCTCTGGGTCCTAGCCCTTGGGTGAGTTCCCTCTCAGGGTATGGGTCTCCAGCTGTGACAGTCATTAGTCACTCCCATAATTTCTGTGCTGTCTTTACCCCAGCTCATCTTATAGGCTGGACAAATTTTAGGTCTGGTGCCTTTTATAATCTTACATTCCAAGTAATATGATTTGGATTGATGTCATCTCATTGGCTATTGAGACTTCCTGTTTCACATATTGCAATATTTCTGGGTATGCATTTGTTATTTAAGTACACACTTCACAGGGCAGATGCTTATATTGCTGTGTTGAATTATAATGTATGTGCATTTAATTTTACTTGGTGGTGTTAGCCCAGTGGTTTGTGCTAACACCAGCAAAGTATGAGAGAGCCATTGTTCCTCTACAGCTAGACAGATAAAAAAGGTAGGGATCAGACCCAGAATCTTACATACGAGCTGTGTTTCTGTCAGCCTTGAGAACATGAGCTGATAACTTCATTATTACAATTTTTATCTGTCTATTTGTGATACTTGGAGTCAAACCTAGGGCTTTGCATGCTAGGCAAGGACTCTACCACTGAGCTTTTAACCCGTCCTTACCTCTCTTTTAAAATTTTGAAAGAATCTTACTATGTTTCTTGGCCTGCCTTGGATTCACTTGCTAGCCCACACAGATTTTGAACTCATGGTACCCCTGCCTTAGCCTACCAAGTAGCTAGGACTTGTACCACTAGGCCAGACTTGAGCGTGGTTTTATTTTGGGTTGTTTACTAATGAAATGGAGCACTTTTCATAAGGTGGTTGGTCACTGGTTTTAGAATCTGTTCAGTTCTCTACTCTCCCACCCCAGGTTGTTATAACTTCTCTTGCCACTTCCCAGAGTCTGTGCAGAAATCTGTTAGTGTGTGGAAGGTAGCTTAGGGCCTTTCTGTTTATTTTCTTTTCCTTTCTCCCTTCAACCGTTCTGACATTTGGGAGGATCCTTGATATTTCACTGATCTCTTTTCTTCTCCCTCCTTTTTTTCTCTGTTTCCTAGACTTTGAAGCGGCTCATGGCAGATGAGGTAAGGAAATGTGTATGGGGCATGTGCATGTTCTGGCTCGTTCTCTCTTCTCTTAACATGCGGCAGTTTCTGTAACTTTAACTTGTAACGGAGTGTGGGTTCTAGTGTCAGAATACCCCAGGTCTTTTCTCACTTTGTTTAACCCATTGCATGCTTTCCTTGGTGTTTTTTTTTTAAACTTCCACAGTTGGGCAGTTTTAGCTAGAATACATCCTGCATGCTAGATGCCACTTACACCATTTGAAGCCCCACAATGCTTTTTTTGCATACAGTTACAGATATTTTCAGTGGATTGAGCTGATGGTACTGAAGCTTATAGGGTCCCTTATTGTAAACCCAGGTTAGCCTCGAACTTGATATTGGCCCTGGCTGCTTGACCTTTCAGCCTTAGCCTCTTGAATGCTGGGATTACAGGTGTGTGTCACCACACCTGACTCGTGACTCTTTTTAGGAGGCAGCTCTGCTCACCACTGTGCTACTAATGCTGCACTCCTCCATGGCTCTTTTTACTGTGAACATTTATATTTAAGTTTGAGGATGGTTCATTAGTATTTGTTTGGCAGGGAAATAGCATATGTACCTCTAACGTAGAATGTATTCTCTGCTGAGTAGATGTCATGCAAAGAGATTTGAAAGAATATGTTTGACTATTTTCATACCTCAAGTGCCATGGAACAAAAGGAAGAGAAAGGAATTGTTCTTGATTTTTAAGATATCTGCTTCTTTATCCCATATGACTGGTCTTAAACTCTGTGGTTACAGATACCTCTTGAAGGGAAAGATCCTCTTGGGCCCTGGCCACGTTTATTATTGGGTAGCTAGAAGGAAACAAAGGACATTTTATTGAGATAAATTTGTACATGGGATTCTTTTGGTTCTGTGCTGCTCAGAAGGCTTAGAAATAGCAAGGAAAATTTAGAACAGTTTTCTTTTTAGAGAGCTTTTAAATTTTTTGTTTGTTTGGTTTTTGAGACAGGGTCTCTCTACATAACCCTGACTGTCCTGGAACTCACTCTGTAGACCAGGCTGGCCTTAAACTCAAAGAGATCCACCTGCTCTGCCTCTAGAGTGCTGGGATTAAAGGTTTATGCCACTACACCAGTCTAGAGAGGTTTGAAACCTTAATGCAGCATTTTCTGTTTCTTACACTTTATTATAGATGAGAATAAAGTCAGTATGCTGTGTTAGATCTGAGGAAAAATGATTTCTTCTTATACCATATAAATCTTGACTGCATAAACTAAAAATACTAAGCCAGGGTAAGAGGGTAAAGTGTTGGCTATTTGGTGTTTGGTTTGTTAGGTGAGGAATGTGGATCGCTGCTAATACTTCTTTTTCTTTCTTAGCTGGAGAGATTTACCAGCATGAGGATTAAGAAGGAGAAGGAAAAGCCCAATTCTGCTCACAGAAACTCCTCTGCATTGTATGGAGATGACCCCACTGCGCAGCCATTGCAAGAATACACTGATGAGCAAATCCTAGTCTTCTTTGAGCAGATGCTGGTGAGTCATCTTCTGAGTGATGTTGCCTGCCCAGCTCGCAGTTACGGGCATTTGTCTGTCTGTGGTGGTTGTTTTTAAACGAATGGTTTCCTAAGTTGATGTTTACTATAAAGAATTCTAGGCTTAATGTGAAATGTTTTAATATTAACCCCATGAAATAACGACTAAATATGTAAATTCCAGTCCATGGGATTAGAATCTGTGAGTTAAACTTGGGAATATCTGATTACTGACTACCTCGTTAATGGATGTCTGCCTGGCAATACCCTAACCACAAAAATGTAATGTGGGTGGACCAAGCCCTGTGGTAGTGTGGTCACCACTTTGAGGCTAAGTCAGAAGATGAAGTGAGGAAGCATTTATAGTGACCTCTGTACAAAGAAAAAGCTGAGGAATACAAAGGCATCATTTGCATGAGGTCCTCTGTTTAGTGGGGAATTTGGAAAGAGCTTACTAAATAGAAGGCCTTTAAAGATTGTATCTGAAGTCGGTTTAGTTTTGAGCTATGCATGGTTGTGACTTACTTTGCTGTCTAGTGAGAACAAGGACACTTTGCGTGGACACTCTGCAATAACCAGTATAAATGATTAGGCCTGAAAGTTCAGGCAGATTTTGTTGGTGTTGATCTTCTTTTGTTTTTAATGGCAGCAGTTTTCCAGTACTGGAGAGATGAAGGTCTGCCTTTAATGCAGAAAATACTATGTATGGTTTTCTCTCAGTAATACAAAAGAAAATGTATCAAGAGTTTATTTTTCCTAGGGAAACCGTCAGAAGTGTATATATTTTAAAGTGTTCTGTGGTTTAAAGACATAGCTCAGTGGTAGAGTGTATGTATACCCAGCATGTATGCCAGCATGCAGGCATCATACCAAGGATGGTGTCTATGGGGATCTGTACTGCACTTAATTAGATTTTATCCCTGAGGGATTTTTATTGGTTACCATAACTTAAACTTCTAGGAATCAAGAAAACATATTTGTTCACTAATGATTTACTGTGTCAGCTCATTACTAAGTATAATAAATATTAAACACTGAAAACTTACAAGAGGCAGGGAGAATTCTGTGAGTTCAAGACAAGCCTGGTCTACGTAGTGAGTTCTTGGACAGCAAGAGCTACATCGTAAGACCCTGTCACAGAAAAACAAAACAAAAACTTACATAATAATTTTATTTTTCCTCTCTGCCTCCCTGCTCCCTCCCTTTGCTAGGTGGATATGAACCTGAATGAGGAGAAGCAACAGCCTTTGAGAGAGAAGGACATTGTCATCAAGAGGGAGATGGTGTCCCAGTATTTGCACGCTTCCTCAGCTGTAAGCTCTAGGACAGATGCTCACAGGAGGCTGCATCCTTACCCCGAACCTGCTTATTCTGCTAATTTTATAGACTATTCTATGTCTCTATTAATTCTGCTTAATCCTGTTAGATAAGCCTCCTCTTGACTTACTCTTAAGTCTTGACTTGCTACCTTTCTATACATTTTTCCCTGACTTATTTTTAAGTTCATGGACTATTTATGAATCTCATATAGTTTGGTAGTTTGTATAATGGGTGTCTGCCCTGCTAATTTTTATACTCTGTGATGAATATTAGCTAATAACTTATGGCTAGGCTCAGTGTTTACTGACCTCTCTATATGCCTCTTTCCAGGGCATGAACCAGAAAGAAAGCTCTAGGTCTGCCATGATGTACATTCAGGAGCTGAGGTCAGGCTTGCGGGATATGCATCTGCTTAGTTGCCTTGAGTCCCTTCGAGTCTCTCTCAACAATAACCCTGTCAGGTGAGAATTCTGAGGGAACAGTACCAGAAATTCATGCTGTAGTTCACAACCAAAGGAGGTAGGGAAGTATGAGAAAGGTCTGGATGGGAGGTAAAGGATTTCTAGGATAGATTTTGCAAATAGCCTTTATTGACTTAAATTGATACTACTTTGCCTTTCATCTATTTTTTACAGTTGGGTGCAGACATTTGGTGCTGAGGGCCTAGCCTCCTTATTGGATATTCTCAAACGACTCCATGATGAGAAAGAGGAGATTTCTGGGTAAGTAATTTTGGGTCTTTATATTTTCTAGGTTGAGGGCCAGAGTGGGCTGGCTGTTCATTAAGGAAATAACAACAGTTAAATTCAGATTCATGGACTAGGGAATATGCTGTTGGATGAAAATGAAGTTTCTTGTGGAAGAGATTAGGGGATGAGAGTATAGATGGAAAAAGATATATACCAGTAAAGATTATTAGTCTCCAGCTGGTTTTCTGTCTGGAAAGAGGATCTGATTTCATCTTCAGTTGTACTGTGATCTGGTCTGGGCCACATTACACTTGGAGGTCTTTTTTGGAGTATACATTATTAGTTTGGGTTTAGTTTTATAGTAGTCTTCAGTATTGGGATAAATTCTTGAATACCATAATTATTTTAGGCTGTTATGCTGCCATCCAAAGTGCCCAATACTTCTGGAATCTTTTTTTAGACAAACAGTACATGGGATTGGGTCTGTGTGTACTTTCTCAGATATAAAGCCTTTTCAGTATTGGCAAGGAGTAATAGGATAGTGTTTTGATAGGATAGTATCTTAAAGTATTTAGTACCTAGCTGCCTAAAGGGAATTAAGGGATGAAGTTTTGTTTGCACACTTAACACATGTTTTAATAGTGTTGGGGTTCAAACTTAGGGCCTTGCACTTCCTAGGCAAGTGTTGTACTGTTGAGTTATGGCCAATCCCAAATTGGCAGGTTTTTAATTTAATACTAAATTCTCAAATTACAAGTGTAATTGGTATTTTCGTTAATGTTTCTGGGTCAAGTGCTTTGTGATGTAGGGCTATACTACCTTTTGACATGACAACATAATGCTGTCATTTAGGAACATGCTGGGCTGCATTCATAACTGTCTGTTAGATTCTGCTTAGCTGCTAGTTGAAAGTATTCCTGATGTCCTTGTTTGAAAGATTGAACAATCATATGGAAAGAGGATGTATTATAAAATAAAGGGGCTTTGCTGATCGTGTTTTCTGTGTGCAGAAACTACGACAGCCGGAACCAGCATGAGATCATCCGCTGCTTGAAAGCTTTCATGAACAACAAGGTGAGGTTTTCCCTATTTTGACCACAGCTGCCATCTAGATCTTCGCTATTTCTCCTTTGTAGTCTGCCAGAAGGAGAAGAAACTGAGGCTCAAGGCTTTGGCTTTCCTTTCCATACTGTAACTGTACTTTACTGCAATGTATGTGAGCCTTCATGGAATTTGTCCCACTAGTTCTAATTTCTGTTTCAGAGGGTAGGCTAAGTGTTCTTGTACTTTACAATCTTTTTACTAATCTTGTTGTTTGACCTGTAGTTATTGTTTAGGATGGTTATTTCCTTGCCTCTTTCCTACATTCATTCATCCCAGTCTCAATAAGTCCAAATTTCCCTTCAGTTTGTTTGAACTCTTGTTGCTTCTGCTTCCACCTCCCAAGAGCTGGGTTGCAGGTGTATGCCAGTATGCCATTTCTTCCAAAATATTCATTCCTAACTTAGTTTTTTGTAAAGTCAACGTCTGATCTCACTATACAGTCCTGGCTATACTGGAACTCACTGTGTAGATGTGAATTTATTTTATTTTATTTTTTGAGGCAGGGTTTCTCTGTAGCTTTGCAGTCTGTCCTGGAACTAACTCTTGTAGACTAGGCTGGCCTTGAACTCACAGAGATCCGCCTGCCTCTGCCTCCCGAGTGCTGGTATTAGATAGAGGCATGTGCTACCACCACCTGGGAACTTGAAAGTTTGTTGTGTGTCTTAGAAAGTTTATTTTGTTGTAATCATCTCTGTTTAACCATTATTGGGAATATATTCTCTATTCCTGTGCTAGTTTCTTGAGTCCCCAAAGTGAGTGTCTTAAACAACAGAAATTCATGGTCTCAGTTCTGAAGGATGGAAGTCCAAGATCCTGTCAGCCAGGACAGGTTCTTCCTGAGGCTGGGAGGGAGAATGTGTTCCGTATTTCCCTTCTGCTCTCTAGTAGCTCGCTGACACTGGTTTATAGATGCATTATTCTTATTTCCACTTCGTGTTCTTGTGATGCTGTGTGTGTGTGCATGTCTGGGATGTAGAGTTCTCCCTTACACAGGGACCAGGCATACCAGATTAAGAACCTGCCTTACTCCAGTATGGCTTCGTGGTAATTTAGCTAATGTTATCTGCAATGACTGTATCCCAAGAGGCTACATTTTAGGGTTCTAGGGGATTAACATTCTTACATGTATTTGAGGAGATAACATTCTATTCATAAAAAAACCCTAAGCATGTCCTTGCTTGCATGTGTTGTCGTTAAGCCTCGCTCCTTTGTTCTTGACTTACCAGTTTGGAATCAAAACCATGTTGGACACAGAAGAAGGAATCCTACTGCTGGTCAGAGCCATGGATCCTGCTGTTCCCAATATGATGATTGATGCGGCTAAGCTGCTCTCTGCTCTTTGTATCCTACCACAGCCAGACGACATGTATGTGACTGGAGCTATTTCTACATTTCTCATTTACCATCTTCTTGTAGCATAGAGGAAAATTGAGTTATTTTGGTGTCCTTGTGATATTTAGAGGCTTAGTAGTAAGGCCGTATTTCTTCTCAGAACTGAATGTTAGGATTTTAGTGCAGGTAGAGTATCTGAAGATCCACAGTGCTCCAAACAGAATCTTTTTTGTTATCATCATGATACTCCAAGCAGAAAATTCTAGAAGTGGACCACATCTAATTTTTTTAGAGATTGATTAGTACTCTTAATATTAATGGTCCTTAAAAAGTCAGAGTAATTTATATTTCATAGCTCAGAGGTCTTAATTTTGTATTCATGAGTAGGAGTCTAAGAGGGGTTTTAGGAAATTTTTTTTCTCAGAAGATAATCCATTCCTTTTTATCAAATTCTAGTGTCTGTGGGGGTCAAGAGAATAATTTCAGAAGCCTGAAAGCATTAATAATGTCTTGTTTCCTAATTGGTTTATTCCCTGCCAAATCTATCCATGTCTGTGTCAGTGCACCTGAGCAATTCATTTTCTTTTATTTTGGACAGGAATGAACGAGTTTTGGAGGCAATGACAGAGAGAGCTGAAATGGATGAGCTTGAACGCTTCCAGCCACTGCTGGATGGATTAAAAAGTGGGACCTCCATTGCCCTCAAAGTATGTATATGCACTATTGAAACTGGGCCAGCGATAGAACAGAATAGAATAGAATTCAAAATGGAAAGACCAGAGTTCATTTGTTCTTTATTTTCCTGTAGTACAGGAAATCAAACCAAGGGCTTTGCTTATACTGGGCAAGCCCCCTACTACTGAACGACCACTGAACCTGGGAGCCCTTTTTAATTTTTTATTTTGTGTTAGAGTCTGGGCTGGCCTCAAACTCATTATATAGTCCAGGCTACACATATCTGATCTCTTTGCCTCCCAAGTTCTGGAATTTTCACATGTGATAATTGCCCGGGGAAATATTGGTGATTTTCCTGCCTCCTGATTCATGGGTCTACATCACCATGTCTAGTGTCATTTGGCCTTTTAATAGACTATATGGGGCCTGGAGAGATGGCTCATCAGTTAAGAGCATATACTGCTCTTCCAGAAGACCAAGTTCAATTCCCAGTACCCTTGTCAGACAGCTCACAACTGTCTGTAACCCTAGCTCCAGGGGTTTCTGACACTGGTATTCATGTGTGCATTCACGTGCACACACACACACACACACGCATTAATGCACACATAATTGAAAATACTAAAAGTTTTTAATAAAAATAATAGAGTGGTTCTCAACTATGTCTTTTATATTTTAGTGTTTTTTTTTCTCTGAAGAAAATGATTTTATTCTCTAAAAAACAAATAACTACTTTCCTCCTTGTGATATTGGGGGAGTAAATCAGTTATTAGCACCTGAGGAAGGGCAATTTTCTATAGGAACATATTCTGTTAGATCCTTGGATTCATTTACACACTAAGTACTCCAGACTTGCACTCAACAATGTTTTGTCGCTCTAGTTAAAAATTCTTTCCTATAGTTTTTGTTCTGTATCTTTTTATGGAGCTCCAGAATGTATGTAAATAGTGGAATCCTTATCCATAAGGCTTAATGCTGACACAGCAGCTGGATTTGCTTATTTCAGGTGGGATGCCTACAGCTGATCAATGCTCTCATCACTCCTGCAGAAGAATTTGACTTCCGAGTTCACATTCGAAGTGAACTAATGCGCTTGGGGCTGCATCAGGTGTTGCAGGTAAGATAAAACATTTCTTTCATTAAGAAGTCTGGATTGTTCCTCCCTGCTCGCACAGCTCTGATCATCACTGAGGTGATTCTGGTTTTCAACTTAAACACCAGGTTGAAAGGTTTGGATTTCTAGGCACACAGGAAATTTTTGGGTTCCCTGACTTCTTCTATCATTGCCAGGAGCTTCGGGAGATTGACAATGACGATATGAGAGTACAGCTAAGCGTGTTTGATGAACAAGCAGAGGAAGATTTCTATGATCTGAAGGGACGGCTAGAAGACATTCGCATGGAGATGGAATATCCTTTTATGACTGATGACTGAATTATGGAGTATTGTGGCAAGTAATGACTTAGAGAATAGGGCATAAGACTGAGTGTGGTGGCACATGCCTTGAATTTGTCTCCTAGCACTTAGGAGGGGACCTTGACTTTTAGGACAGCCTGGTCTATATAGTGAGCTCCAGGACAGCTAGGGCTACATAGAGAGACCCTGTCTCAGTTATATTTTTAATAAAACTGGTGTCTTTATATTGCTGTCCATCATGGACCAGGAAAGCCATTAAAGGTGACCTTTTTAACCTGAAAGCATCCATCAACCTGGCAGTCATTGAAGTGATAAAGTAGCAGATGTTACAACCAGATTGCCCTCCCATCTTAAAGCATCCATCCAAATCTGTATGTTTCTTAGAAAGTAATAACTTACTGAGATGGGTGCTATGTAGAACTCTTTGGACTGACAATATTTCTATTACGTATTTGATTACCTGCCACGGGTAGCTTTGAGGTGGTTCTATTTTTATTTCTGTCGTAGATTTTCGGCTAAGTCCTAGGGATCCTTTGTCCCAGCACTCTTGGCTAAAAGAACTAGAGATGTTTTGGAACAGTTGTTAGAGTGGAAGTGGCATTTTTCAGCAAGCCACCTGTCAGTCAGCTTCTAAATGTTTGATTTCCTTAGCCTTTCCTTTCTACTGACTTTGGTGAAATCTTCCAGATTCTTTTGAACACAGTAAAAGACTCAAAGGCAGAGCCACACTTCCTGTCCATCCTGCAGCATCTCCTATTGGTTCGAAATGATTATGAGGCTAGGTAAGCTTATATAGCTGTGGGAAATGTTGAATCTAAGTGGAAAAGCAGCATCCTTAAATTCAAAGATTGTTCTAGAAAGTTTAAAAAGAAAGGAAAAACACTATGGGGGTTCATTAGTCACAAATCTAAAAGAAGTCAGCTGTTTGATCAACATAACAACTGCTTTAGTTCATTTAAAAGGCACCTCTTTGGAATAGTCATTGTGTGGAATGCCCTTAGAAAGGAATGGGTAAGTGGGGTAAGGATGACAGTAAAGACAGATGGCCACCTAAAATTCTTTCTGGTTGCCTGGATGTAGAGATCAGCAGTAGCCTGACAAGGAGGATCATACGAATCAAGTGTAACTGTTTATTTAAATGTACTGGCATTGGGAAGCAGATGTATGTTGGGGCAGGGCAGTGGTGTCACGCACCTTTAATCCCAGCACTCAGGAGGCAGCGCCAGGCAGATCTCTGTGAGTTCAAGGCTACCCTGATCTACAAAGTGCATTCCAGGACAGCCAGGACTGTTTGACAGAGAAACTCTGTTTGTTAGGGGATGAGAGATAGCTCAGAAGTTAAGCATGCATACTGTTCTTATTGAGGATCCAATAGTTCCCAACACTCATATCAGCTTCACAAACCACCTGTAATTTCACCTGACACTTGTGACCTCCATGGGCACTTTTATACATGCACATATACACAGATATACACACAATAAAAAATCTTTTTAAGTGTATGCATGAGAGTGTGTGCCTGTCGGCATTCATGTTTTCCACATGACTGAACTACAGCCCAGCCTATAAGAACTGTTGAGTATCTGAAGTAGGAAGAATAAAAGCTGATCTAGAAGAGAATTCCCTAGCACAGCAGTGATGCTTGTTAGCTTCACCAAAGCTCTTTTCAGAACACTTATCCTTAATTCTTTATTGTCAAAGAAGTTAACTTTTCTTCATCCAGAATACTTCTGGAAGTTACATTTTGATTTCACTTTGGTAAGTCTGTTTTGTTTCTTTCATAGGCCACAGTACTATAAATTGATTGAAGAATGTATTTCTCAGATAGTTCTACACAAGAATGGAACTGATCCTGACTTCAAGTGCCGGCACCTCCAGATTGATATTGAGGGATTGATTGGTAAGCAGGCTTTCCTACTTGACTCATCAAAACATTCAGTGCTTATACCTTTTGTTTTCTTCTTTCAATGAAATTTTCAAAGAAATTATACTTGTCCCTATTTTTGTTCTTTCTCAGTATACCCTTTTTGCTAGGATTATGTGGTCTCTTTAGTTTATTTCTGCACAAATTGAAAATCTTGCCCTTTCTTATATACTGCTTTTTGCAGACTTTAGCATTTTCTGACCCTGCTGGTCTCAAAATCATAAAGGTCACACATAGCCATCCTTCATGTGATTGCTATACCTCACACTTAGAAATCATAACTTGAGGACATGCAAGGTGGCAGTAAGTAGGGGTGCTTGCATGCAAGCCTGAGGACCTGAGTTTGTGCCCCAGATGTGGTAGCAAGTGCCGCTCTTGATAGGTGTCATCTGACTTTCACATGTCTTACATACACACGCCTATTCTCAATGTGTATGTATACACTCATGCACTCACATACACACAAAAAGTAAAACAACTGTATAAATAAAATTAAGAGAAAGTATAAATTGTATTTAATTGAAACTTGCATTTCTTGTTCTAGTGTAGAACATTAAGAGTAACAGCAACAAAAGGATAGACAACTGTCCTTGAGTATATTGGAGGCTTAGGAGCAGAGGCACAGGCTTAGGAAACAGAACTTTACTTACTGAGTTGTTTTCAGATCAAATTGTTTTTTATTTTCAGATCAAATGATTGATAAAACAAAGGTGGAAAAATCTGAGGCCAAAGCTACAGAGCTAGAAAAAAAGGTGCGTATGAGGGGATCAGTGCTTACTTTTCGTGTGAGAAAGCCTAGGTTCAGTGTCTAGCATAAACCACAAATACATATATGTGCAAAACAAACAAACACACGTAAATTTAGGGTATATATTTTTCTTTGAAGATAATTGTTTTTTGACATGTGAGACAGTGATATTTTGAAAGCATTCAGAATCTAAAGGTTCCTAGAGGGAAAACTTTTTGTTAGTGAAACAGAGAGTATTGATGTGAAATGAGAAGCTAGAGCTGATCTCGCAATGTTCTTAGACCACCAGGCAAGCCAGCAAAGACGGATGACTCTATGTAAGTGTTCCTCTTACTCCAGGACAGTAGGAAGTGGAATATGCCTCAATTCCTGTTATTTTTGTAGTAATTAAGGATTCCTGCTGTGGCTGGAATTGTGCAAGGCAGCTGTCCTAGTTTGTCTTAGTTAGGATCACTGTTGCAGTGTTGAAACACCATGACCAAAAGCAACTTGAGGAGGAAAAGATTTATTTCACTCACAGTTCCCTATAACAGTTGATCATCAAAAGCAGTGAGAGCAGGAGCTCACCCAGGGCAGGAACCTGGAGGCAGGAGCTGATGCGGAGGTCATGGAGGGGTGCTACTTACATGACTTGCTCATGCTTTCTTAAGCCAGAAACACCAGCCTTCAGAAGTGGTCCGGCCCACAATGGACTGAGCCCTCCCAAATCAATCACTAATTAAGAAAATGCCCCGCAGGCTTGCCAACTACAGCCCAATTTTACAGGGGCATTTTCTTTTTCTTTTTTTCAATTTTCTTTCTTTTTTGTCCCCTTCTTTTTCTTTTTGGTGTTTTGACTTTTGAGACAGGGTTTCTCTGTAACCTTGGCTGTCCTGTCCTGGAACTCACTCTCTGAACTAGACTGGCCTTGAACTCAGTCTTCCTCTGCCTCCTGAGTGCTGCCCCCACCACTGCCTAGCTATAGGGACATTTTCCCAATTGAGGCTCCCTCCTCTATGATGACTCTAGCTTGTGTCAAGTTGACATAAAACTAACCAGGACATGATTAAAGGTCTTTCAAGTCTTCGATTAGCTGACTTGGTTTCTGGCTATTTAAGTAGGAAGACTATGAACATGATCTCTTGTCTCCTCCCTTTAACTTTGATTTTAAAGTCAAGATCATACTGTTCTCTTCTTATCAAAGCATTACTTAGATGGGTCAGTAAGCTCTATAGAGTTAGGTGTTGAGACAAAATAGTAAATTACAGGAACTAGCCCTTATGTTCCTAACTGGGATGGGCAGCATCCTAGTTTGGTTTCTGTTGCTGTGATCAACATCAGGACCTAAAGCAACTTGAAGAGGAAAGGGTTTATTTCATCTTCAACTTGATAGTCTGTCATCAGGGAAGCTAAGGCTGGAACTTCAAGCAAAAACTAGAGGAATGCTGTTTCCTGGCCTCTTACCACTGGCTTGATCAGCTACCTTTCTTAAACATTCCTGGTCTACCTGCCTAGGGATGGCACAATCCACAGTAGACTGAACCTTCCTGCATCAGGTAGCAGTTAGGAGGATGCTATGCAGACATGACCACAGGCCAGTCTGATCTGAGCAATTCTGCAGTTGAGGTTCCCTCTTCCCTGGTAGGTTTTTGTTGTGTTTACAACTGAGGCTATGACCGACAGATTGCTGGGAATCTGATTTTTTTTTCTTCTTTAGTTGGACTCAGAGTTAACAGCCCGGCATGAGTTACAAGTAGAAATGAAAAAGATGGAAAATGACTTTGAGCAGAAACTTCAGGATCTGCAAGGAGAAAAGAATGCACTGGATTCTGAAAAGCAGCAGATTGCTACAGAAAAACAAGATCTAGAAGCGGAGGTGTCGAAGCTGACTGGAGAGGTAATGTCTGAGTAGGACTGCAGCTGTCCTCCATAGCTCAGCTGTGCTGGTCATGGGTCACACGGTCATAGGTTCCCTGTGCTAGGGAAGAGCAGCTGGATCATCAGGTAAATGGTGTGTTTTAACAGTCATTTAATGGTTTTAGTCTTGCTTTGGGAGTATGTATTATAAGACAAAACATTTAGATATAGATATAGAAGAATGTAAAGAAAGATTAAAGTTACTTATGGCAGAATCCAGAACTGACCTATGCATTTGGGAGTCAACAGTAAGCTATTGGCTTATTTGCCCATCCAACTTAGTTTATGCTTCTGTGACACCTTCATTCTCTTTTCTCTGCAGTTATAAAAATGTAGACAACCTACGGTAGTGCTAACTTGATCATTTGTATAGTTGTGGGATTAACTGTATAGCACATACTTCAGTTAGCACCCTAAAACTAAACTGAGTTCTAGTTTTACTCTACTCCTAAGTAGCAGTGTGACTTTGAGAAGAATCATGTAATCTGACCTCCCAATCCATCTATGGTTAAACAGAACTTTGGGTTAAGTGCTTTCCTAGGTCCTTGCAGCTCTAGTAGTCACTGAAGTGGGGTGAGAGGTACTTATTCTGTGTTGCTTCTTTAGGTTGCCAAGCTGTCAAAAGAACTAGAAGATGCCAAGAAGGAAATGGCTTCTCTCGCTGCTGTGGCTGTTGCTCCTTCTGTTTCTAGCAGTGCTGCTGTTCCCCCTGCCCCGCCTCTGCCTGGTGACCCTGGCACTGTTATTCCACCTCCCCCACCCCCACCTCCTCTTCCTGGAGGTACCTTTCCACCTCCTCCCCCTCCTTTGCCTGGAGGTGCTGATATACCCGCTCCCCCTCCTTTGCCTGGGGTTGCTGCCATCCCCCCACCTCCTCCTTTGCCTGGAGGTGCTGCCATCCCCCCACC
>LOJH01035038.1:0-15868 GCA_001685095.1 Ellobius talpinus | reverse complement strand
TAACTTGAAAAGGTAACTTCTATGGAAATTTCATGTGTTACCCCTTTAAAACTCGCGTTCCTCACATTAAAGTGTATGTTCAGGCATATCAAACCTTGTGGATTTGCAAGGTTAAGATCACACTCAACTCTCCTTGCTGAGCTCTGCATTCACCTGAAGATGCAGATGCTGAATTTTCTTTGCTTTGAAGTAGCTTGGAGTCGTGTGTGTTTATGTAACTCTGAAGTATTTGTTGAAATAGACTATGACATCCCAAGACTGTAAGTCATGAGAAATGACTACTTTAATGTGAAATAAAGCCTCACATATAAATTTTCTCCTTGAGCATTGTATCTTTTGGTTTTATTCATAGAAATCATTGTGTGGTTTGAAAAATGATTCAGGTTTTGCATTAAATGTTGTATCATTAAAAAACAAAGTAGGAATCAGCAGGCAAGTGTTAGCCTAACAGTACAAGGAGGTTACTTTTCTAGGAGTTTGACTCCTTGTCTGTGTCAATTTTCTGGTGTTTGATTGTCATAGTTAGCATTTATAAAGACCTTATGTTAACCATTTTCTATAGTGAACTGTTAAATTTCGATAGTAAGCAACTGGCATCTTACTATTTAAAAAAATGAGCTAAACAAACCAACCAGCCAAAAACTATAACAAAAAAAGAGTTTTTTTCAGAAGAGTGGTTACTTAGCAAAGGCTAGAGAGAGTAGGAGGAAAGGCAAGGCAAGGAGAGATTAGTCAGTAGATAAAATTAGACAAGGAGAAGAAGTTCTAATGTCCTCTTACATAATCTAGAGACCACAGTTTACAGTTTTTAGCTCCTTTTAAATGGGGTAGTAAGATTCCAGAGAATGATTTTGGGATTTCAAAGGGTCCCATCAGAGAGCTGCTATATTCATGCTTGAGGTAGTGGGCATTGTAACTACCCTAATCTGATCAATTTATAATACATGCCTATAACAGAGTAGCAGAAAATTACTCACATATACAGTGTTGTGCCAATTTCAGTGACTTTTCAACAATGGACATGGTACAGATAGAGGCAGTGCCAACTGTCTAAGATCACAAAGCCAGAAAATTTGAGTACTGTGATTCAAAGTAAAACAAACTAATTGCAGTATTTTCTAAAAATCATATTAGTAATTATTTTAACCTTTGAAACAATGTGTCTTGATCCTAACCACTCTGTATTCTCCCTCCAACTGTCTCTAGGACTCTCCCAGTCACATATCATTCCAACTTCATATCTTCTTCTAAATTTTTGATTAAAATATTCAGCCCATGAAGCCTAATTAACACTATCTCCATGTGAAAAGTCTGAGGTTGTCCACTGGGGATTGGACAGTCTACCAATTGCCAGCTTCCCAAGGAAGAAATAACTCTACCTACTGCTCCACCCCATAGCTACTAATTATCACTAATTTCTTAGTGATGGGCCTCTAGTTTCTCTCTCATCCATGTTAAGACTCTTACCTGACTGGATCTTGTAAGAGGCTTGTGAGAGTGACCACGGTTGCTAAGAGAATGTGTATTAAAGTCATGTCATATCCAGAAGGCAGAATTTTACGACACTCCTCCCTATTCTTGAGATCTTACACCATTTCTACCTGCTTTGGATACAATGTTCTACAGATAAACCTTCACAGTTGCTTATTCTCAGCATTTTGAACAGTTATGAATCCTTGTACTAGTCACTATCTACTTCAATTAAAGGAAATATTTCTCTAATTGAGGTTGAGAGCAGCACAAATCTATGAATAGAAATATTGACAAGACAGCTTGGCAACATTACTGTTTAGAAGAACAACATGTTTCCCCCTAGGCTCTATGGCCTCCCTATCCATGGGCTTTGATCATAACTCTATCAGGCATGGGTTTTCTCCTACTGAGCAGACCTCAAATCCAATCAGATGAATGGTTGACCCCACAAGCAGTGTGAACAATTTGCTTGTTAGGCTGGTGTTATAATGAAAGATCCAGCAGTAGGTGAGACCTTTGGTGCTTGTTCAAGAAGCCTGACTGTATCTCCAAGCACTAACATATGACTCAGATATACCATTGCTGGGCACATACTCAAAGGCTTTTAAAATGTTTTTGAGATTATCATATAATTATAGCATTTTCTATTCCATTCTCCCTCCAAATCCTCCCATGTGTCTCCAAGTTTCTCTTTTTCAAATTCATGGGCTCTTGTTCTTTATCTGTTGTTATATATTTAACAACATAAACATATACATATACATATATATATGTGTGTGTGTACATGTGTACATGTATGTGTGTATGTGTGTATGTATGTATGTATGTATATACATATATATTCCTGACCGCTAAAGTACAATCTTCTCAGTCCTTATAATGTTACCTGTATGAGTGTTTTTAAGGCTTAATAATTGGTTTTAGCTAATCAAATACTGTGCTCTTCCCTGGGCAAGACTATTTTTTCCATATCTAAGCATTTCTTAGTTGCCTATAGTTCTTTGTCTAGAGAAGGGTGAAGCTCTTGAGGCCCAAATAGACTCAATATCTTACTACAGAGATAATTACATATCTGTATTCATTGTCATTTTATTCACAATTGCTAGAAAATAAAACCAACCTAGATGTCCATCAGCCAATAAATGGATCATGAAAATATGGAATATTACTCTGTTGAAAGAAAAATGAAATGATGAAATTTGTAGGTAAATGAATGGAACTGAAACAATGACACTAAATGAGCTCATCCATGTCTAAAAAGACAAATACCATATATTCCTTTACATACATGGATACTAGCTTCAAATATTTGACTTGCATTTTTAACATGAAGTACACATAGACACCAAGAAACTAGAAGTAGGAAATGGGTGAGGTTCATTAAAGGAATGAGATCAATATAGTATAGGTGAAATAAAAATGAAGGGGGGAAAATCTGGGGTCAGAAAGGTGTAAACACATGAGGGAGTATGGGAAAGATTTACCAAAATGAGGTGTGTATACAAAAGCTATATGAAAAGTTAAGCTTTTATAACCTAAGTAAAAGTTGTAAGAGGAGACAAAAGAATAGACATGCTATGAAAGCATGGTGGATTGTAGGGTATAGTTGTTGTGGGCTTGATCCTGCTGCCTGTTGTGCTATCCCCGTTCCTGGGGAACAGGGAGTGAGAAGACACAGAGGCAACAACACAGACTCCAAAAGATTCCAATGTAAAACGCTCTTTATTTTAAAAGGGTTGGGGGTATTTATTGGGTTAGGGAAATTAAGCTGCCACAGGAACTTTTCTTATCAGTCCTTTTGAAACTTGTGGTCATTGCTGGCATGTTGTGATTGGCTAAGAGTGTGCATCATTAGTTACCATGCTTTTGGTCTGCTAACAGGTTGTTTTGGCCAATTTTGCTGCTCATTGTGAGTTTGCATGTGCTTGCTTGTGCTTATGCTATTGCCTTGTCTCATCTCACTCTTTTTATTTTGTTTTTATTGGGTAACCTAGTGGGACTTATGGAATTTTTATAACACCACCTCAGGGACCCTCCAGCTTTTGGGCTGTGCCTGTCTTAGGTTCACTTACAAGGCAGGCTGTTACCCATCTTTGACTACCAATCCTCGAAGGGTTGGGTTCCTGGAAGGTCCCAAGAAGTCAGAAGCAAAGATGAACTTTTAGGAGAACTGGGGTTTTAAATGGCTTCCTGTATTTGCATTAGCCAAGCATGGACCACCTCTCTTGGAAGTTTTGGTACAGTAGGCTCCATGCTTAGACCACCTCTCTTGGAGGTTTTGGTACAGTGTGTTCCATAGCCATGATTACCTGGAGTGTTGCATTGTTCACCTGCTGTTGTCAGGACCTTAGCTGTAGGAGACATTAAGAAGAAATATTAGAGCCACCACCAACCCTCCCATAAGGCACTATGCAACAAGTTTAGAGTGGTCTAGCATGGATTTTATGTGATACTTGGTCAAAAAATGTGGTAGATAAACTCAATGGCTCGACTTGTGTTGAGTTAGGTTCTAATTACAACTGGGTAAGGGTAAACCCTGGTTTAAATACTTTTGGAACTTTATTTTTGCAAAAGATAGTATTTTGCATGCTTGTGTGGCATAGCAGGCTATCTGAGATAATATTTAGGGTTCTGGTTAGGTTTTTTACAATACCTTAAGGGCTGCCAATACCTCCCATAGTTGTACTGATCCAGGATTTGGTTGAGCATAAGCCCTTTCCTTATGATTAACTCCCATTATTATTAACCCAAAGTTAGTTTTATTGGCATCTATAAGGGCTATAGCAGCCTGGGGGAATGTCATTTTTGGTAGTGTGGCATAATTTTTTACCTTTAATTTTAAAAGAGGAGGGCAGAAAGTTGTCTGTCTTAAGAGAAATGATTATCCAGTGTGCCTATAATGGACCTAGCAATTGCTTTAAAACAGACTTCTTAAGTGGTTTGTTGTTTTTCCTGACTTTGCTTACGGCAATGTCTCTACAGTCTGTATCTATAACTGTAACTCCTGGGTCAGGGAATGCACCAAGTACCACAAGCAGCTGCTGACTGGCCTGAAGGGCAGCAAATGGCTAATTTTCCAAGACTGTCCTGGAAAACTGGCTGAGCACACAGAGCAAGAGAAACAGAAACTCTCTGCTGCAACCTTGGCTCTGGAAGAGGACCCAAGGGTGTTCCACGATGTTCTCGAGCTAGCTCACAAAGGCACAAAATTCTCTGTTAAGGTTGTTGGTTCTACTGCTGTTCAAGTAACCTCAGCAGAGAGAACAAATGTTTTGGGGCAATCCATCTTTTTAAATGACTTCTACTATGCTTCTGAAAACAAAAAGATCTGCCTAGTGATTGAGAACCAGTTCACCATAACCACTGCAAAACAAGGCATACCACTTACCTTCATGCACCAAGAGTGTGAAGCCATTGTCCAGTCTGTCATTCATATCAGGACCAACTGGAAGCTTCTACAGTCTCATGCTCAATGAAAACCTTTTTGTCATTTAGGGCATTAGGTCTTTGGATGAGCCCTGGGACAATCACACATAAGTGGCCAGACTGTCCACATTCGCAGGCAGCACAGTCTGGAAGGGCAGAATTATCATCCTTGTCAAGTTTGACTTTGACCAAGGCATTGATGGAAGCCATAGGATGGAAATGGGACTGTTCTGTGTGTCAATATCATGGGCAGCTAAGACCCACTTATGAATATTGTCCTTTCTAACAAGTGCAATGACGTTATAGGTAATGGTGTTGAGGCCCTCCCAGCTTAGTTGTTTAATAGGGATATCCTTGCAAGGGTCAGATGAGATGTGCTTTTTAACAGCTTTCATGATACCTGTCAAAAACTTAGGAAATATTTCTACAGTCTGCTGCATGTGATTGCGGAAATAGCCTACAGTGTCCTGAGGCATACAGAGTTTGAGGGCCTTGAAGGCTAGGTTGGACACTTACTGGAAATAGGCATGCAGGCCAATCATAGATTGTGATACAGGATCAGTGTATTGTCCATGGCCAGTAAGCATGTCGAGGGTAATTTTAAGTCCAAATTGCAAATTTGTATGGGTTTGGGTCTCTTCTGCATGATCACAAGCAGAGCGCCATTGGAGGAAAACTGACGGGTCAAGGACTTCCTTCAACATGGAGCACCAATCTTAATGGGTTTGAAGCTGCATGGCCTATTGTCTAAGTACTTGTTCAAAATAAGGAGAATTGGGGTAGCATCCGTCGCCCTTGCACACCCTTGTAGAGCTCCCAGCCTGCTCTTGGCCCTGCTCAGGGCACTGAAAAGGACAACATCACTGGAGCCTCCAGACTCCTCAAGGATGGAATGCACCCGGAAGTGCTGAAGCATATTGAAAATGGACTGGAACCACAGGTGTTGGATCTGACACTGACCCTCCTCATTCAGTGACAAAAGCAGGTGTGTGTGTCTTGCCCCGGAAGTTGAAAGTGAGGACATATTCACCATGTCTATCTCCCTGTGGCATACCAGGAAGACACCATGGGAGCCAGTGCCTCCTTCCAGCATTAATTGGGCAGCCTTGAGTCGAGAGAGCATGCCATGGAACCAAGGATGTCCTGAGAGGGGCTGATTCCCCTCAGCACCCTCTGTCTCCCCCTAGTACAGGAATGAACTTATGACTGTTTCTGGAGTATTCAGGGGAGGGTAGAGGGTTGAGAGGGGGAGGAACTGTCCCTGCTGGGAGCCCTTCTTCAATGGGAATGCTAGAGGGTAATTCCAGAGGAAGCAATTTCATTAAGTCAAAGTGGGAGGGAGCAAAGGAGGCAGAACTAGGGGAGAAGGATGCTGACAGCCTGTCAGAAGGGCTCCCATAAGCTCCCTGCCAGGGGTAGTTGTTAAGCTCTCTGTATAGGCAGACTGTCTGAATGATTCAGGTAGGCAACTCCAGGCTGTGTTATCCTTTGTGAAGAAGGAGGTCTCATCAGCCAGGGGAAGGGTCATGGGACAGGGGCTGATAGCAGGGCAGAATCCTGGGCTTAGGCACTCCTGGATGTCAGACACCCAGACCTTCACATGAAGTGTATCAGTTGTCTCCAGAATGTACTGAAGGGCCTTCTACCTTTACCACAAATATGTTCTGCCTGTCGGGCATCTCTAGGGCCATGGCTGTGCATTCAGGCGTACATCAGCAACAGTAGAATAGGGAATGCTGAGTCGGGGCCAGATACCTTGGGTAATAGGAAGAACTCTAAGCAACTTCCTACTCCTCCTTCCCTTTGGAGCAGTAGGTGACACTTCTGCCACTAAAGCTACCTCCATCTGTAAGGTCAGTACAGCAGCTGCCCCTCCTCCACAACCCACTCCTGCTGAGTCAAGGGCAGCTTCTTCTGCCCCCATAAAACTGAGCAGTTCTTTTTTTCTGTACCATTCCTGCTCTGTCTTTCAAGGTTTCCCATCCATGACTCAGTCTCAGCCTCTGAAAGCTGTGAGTCCATCTCTCCCCAGGGAATGTGCCATCACTAGCCAATCCCTTACCAATTGTCCCAGCACCACCAGAGGAGTTGGAGTTGCTGTTTCCACCTAGGACTGGAGGTCCTGATGTAGTCTTAAGAGGTCCAGCTGGGGAGGAAGCGTTGACTGCCTCTTGCCACTGCAGGATGCTTCGTACAGAGCCTCTGACTGAGCAACCCACAGAATGGAGGGAAAAGCATTTCTTGAGCTTCAGCTTGGAGGACGTTGTAGAGGAGGAAGAGACTGAGGAGGGAAGGGGGGCAGCTAGGTCCTCAGAAGACAGAGATGGGCCCAACACAGCCAGGGGCCTGCCCACCCTGTGGCTGTCAAGGGAAAAATCACACGGTGGTGCAATCTCCACATCAGGGTTCAATGGGGCCAAGAGAGTTGGGGAGACTGAACCGGAGGCCCAGGACACCTCAGCTTCAAAGTGCTGCAGGAATAGCTCAGCAAAACGGCCAGAAAAGCACTGTCTACTGATGCAGAAAAAAATTTTCCTTTTGTTATTTTATATGTGTGTGTGTGTGTGTGTTAATTAAGAGACCAGCCACTGCCATAATGGCCTTTAATAGATGGTTACATAACCAGATTAGTTGAGAAGAGAGACTAAGAGAGGAAGTCCAACAGTCCACACTCCGAAGACTCCCCCAAAAGCAAGAGAGCCTTCAGACAATCCAGGAGAGTGGCCCCGGGCGAAAGTCATCAGTTGCTCTCAGGCTGTGAGGGAGTCCTCGCAAGGACAGGGACAAAGGAAAGGGGAAGCAGTGTTCGAGGACCAAGCATGCCGCTTATAGTGAAGGACTTCTGCGGTTTGTTAGGCTGTGGCTGTGTCTCCCAGCAAAAAGGACCTGTCGCAGTGTCCTTTATTGGCTCTATCTCCTGGGTAGTCAACCCTTATGTGGAGGTACCATGATGAACTGAGTCACGGTGGAGAGTTCCTAACTAGTACAACAAACAGGAAAGGAAAGAAAATGTAGGGGTAGGAAAGATTCAACTCACCAAGGGCTTAGAAAATGAAAATAGTTGTCAACTCACCGAAAACAGCTGAAGGAGGCGAATTCAAGATGGCGATGGTCAGTCAGGACAGGGAGTGCAGCTGGGGCAGCAAATAAAGAAAAATGCCCTAAAGAGGGTAAGGAGGACGCACAAAGTGACCAAAAGGAAAAGGTCCATCCACCTTGAGTCAGTTGTAGCTGTTGCAGGCTTGCTGCTGCTGCCTGTTGTGTGATCCCCGTTTCCTGGGGTGCCGGGGGTGAGAAGATGCGGAGGCCACGACACAGACTCTGAAAGATTCCAATGTAAAAAGCTCTTTATTGTCAAAGGATTGTTTTTTTATGGGGTTGGAGAAATTAAGCACCCATAGGAACTTTTCTGGTTGGTTCTTTAGAAACTGGCGGTCACTACTGGTCTGTTGTGACTGACTAGGAGTGTGCACCAATAGTTACAGAGCTTCCGGTTCACTGGCAGGCTGTTTTGGCCAGTTTTGCTTATTCGTCGTGAGTGTGCATGCACCTGCTTGTGCTTGCGCTATTGCTCTGCCTCAGTAGGGAATACTGGAATCTAAAGGTTTGAATGGGGATGGGCACAAGATGGTCAGTGAAAGAGGGATGTAGAATGTGGCTAACCATATCTTAGCATGTATGAAAAAGCCTTAATGAAAACCCACTAGTATCTAAGTTAATTAAAAATATAATTTACAGGCTAGCCTGGTCTACAAGAACTATTTCCAGGACAGACAGGCTCCAGAGCTATAGAGAAACCCTGTCTCGAAAAACCTACACACACACACACACACACACACACACACACACATAATAACAAAAGGCAAATTTTTTCTGCATGAGTAGACAGTGCTTTTCTCAAAAGATATGGATTATTAGATGAAAATCTCAGTGCCATGTTAAGATAGCTCCCTACAAGAGGATTTGATTAGGGAGAGGTGAGTTGGACCCAGAGCAAAGGCTATTGCCACTGCTCTTGGTTGCCCTCCATCACTAGATAGTAAGACCTTATTGCTCAAGACACCATGTGCTTTGGTTGCAGGGCATAGAGCAATCAAATCTTGAACTGACCAGGAATCTTTTCCTGCTGGCCAATTCCAATTTCTTTGTTCTCAAATTCTTCACTAGGATAAATAGTGATTTTATAACTGATACAACATAGCTGCCATGAACATTAATAAATTTGACTTTACATCATATGTACACTCAGTTTCTGTGTGTTACAGAAGTAATCAATGACAGTGTGTAAAGTAAGCTGAGAGTCAAAAATAACCTTGTTTATTTCTAGATTTTATAATTTAATGTCAACAACACAGTGTGAGAGCCTTGATGTGCTTGTGACAGGAAGAGTGTGCTCGCAAGCTGAATGCATGTTGTTAAGTCTGCTCACAGCTAGAGTACTTCTCATGTATATTTTATAAACTATCAAAGAGGTCAGAGCTACACAGAGCTACAGTAGCTGCAACCTGACATCTATTGACATATATGTGCTTTTCTGTGTGTGTATGTGTGTGTATGCACGTATATTCATGAGTGTGTGTGCATGGGTGTGTGTCATCTAAGAAGCTGAGATTTAATTACCTCATTTGGGGACTTTAGAGAGGTAACAAACCTTTCAAAATATGTCAAATAAGTTGCAAAGTTGAAATGTTTTCCTTATCTTCCTGTAGCTTATATAACAGTGCTATGATCAAATGACTTTATTACAAATACTCTTAATTCTCTATAGGTGTATATATAGTATATTGTAGATTGTCTGTGTGTGTATATATGGTGTACCTGACCATGTACAATTAGCCCTGTGTATCTTGTGAAATCAACCAACTATAGTGGAAAAATATTAGGAAAAAGCTGAGTCTGTACTCAACATGCGCAGGCTTCTTGTCGTTATTTCATGAGTAATATAGTACAGCAATGATTTACATAGAATTTACATTTTATTACATTTGTAAGTAAACCAGGATAATTTTAGTTATGCAGGAGGATGAAGATAGATTATATGCAAATACTACAGCATTTTAAGAGGGACTTAAGCATCTATGGATTTTAGTATGTAAACTCACTCTAAGGGATGTCTTTGTAGGCACTGGTTTTCTCCTTCATACTTCTGCCCTTTCCTACACATGTACACACACACACAAACACACACATAGTCACACACAGAGATACATACATATGTCAAGATATTAAACAACTTTGAAAGGGGTGGTTACCTGCTGGAAAAATTTAATGGAAAGGGTAAACTTCGTATTCCCTTTTGCAGACACTGCAATTTCTGGTGATCTAATTGTATCTCTACTTTTTTTGCTCAACTAAAGAGGAAACCATTGTCTTAGTTCAGGAAGAGCAAATAGGTGGTCAAATTGGTACACTTTGTATTACATTTCTGATTTATAGACATTCTAAGTTCAGATGTTGGATATTTACAGCTCACTCATTTTATTTTAGTGCCCTAAGGAAGATCCCAGATAAATGGGCTCTGAGTTCAAGGTCTGAGTAATGATGCACTGTAGGATTCGAATCTTCTTGGTTCTTCGGACATCTATGCTGTGCAGAGTGTGAAGCCTTACTCTTTCTGGTCATCGGACAAATTCGAATAAGCACGGAAAGTTAAAACAGCTCCTTATTTGTAGTAATCAAAGTGGAGGTGAACGTTTCCTTGGCAGTTATCTGAATCATAGTGCAAGTTTTCACAAGAACCAAAGGGTTGCACAAAGTCCTTTATTACCAATTAATTGCAGTCCTTAATGCATAACTGTTTTGTGTGTCTTGCAGGTAACATAATTAATATAATAGGAAAATTTGTCTTTAGACAACTGTTTAAATGGAAAGGCAGGAGAAAGGCTTTTCCTCCAGGAGATGGTGAGCTATTGGTTTAGATCATCTTTTAGTGAGAGCCTGGGAAGGCTTACCCATTACTTCCAGGGCTGCCACAGCTGCTCCCATACTTTGCCTTCTGACATTTTTTCAGGAGATATTTACTCCCAGATGGATCTTTCTGCTTGTCACCAACTCTTCATTGTATCCTGTTTACTTATATTCTGTCCTTCTAGAAGAGGAAGGCATGGAAGAATGAGCCTAGGCAAACATATATAAATCCTTGGATACCTAGTGTAGCAATCAGACTGAAAAAGAATATTAAAAGGGATAATTCCCTGGGGGGAAATAATGGGAAGGGTAAAATTTCCAATAGTGTCTAAAGGCAAACAAACCAAACACTTTTAGTTGTCCTATCAAATAAAAGACATTTTAAACACTAGAGATGATGAGTGAACACCCAAAGAAGATGCTATGCAGCAAACACTTTTATCTAAGTTGTTAAGATACTAAGTTAAGATATTGGAGATGGAAACAAATGAAATTAACTCCTTTCTGAAGAAGTGAACCGAAGGCCAGTGGATTTATTGCTCTGCCGTGCTTTTCTAGATGACTGTAAGATGAAGGAATGAATAAATGGTTGAGTGCCTTAGCGAGAAGACATCCATAGGGCAGCTACAAGGGTTTTCTGTTCCTGCTACACCAAATCCACTCCTTATGCACACTGTTCTGTCCTCACTGTTCCCCAGAGAGACTGTTGACTCAAACCTTCAGTGTAGAATCTATTTCTACCTATTGTGTGTTTTTACAAAGGGTACCCATTCTTTGGATCTAGCTTGAGCAGCTTTCTCCATTTATTACAATTAACATTCACTTCCTTTTTTAATGTTATCTAGCATCTACATTTGAACATTACATAGAGCAGCATTTATTTATTTCCTTTTATCTTTTAGATGTACTGATTTTAAATTTTGTTTCCCTAGTGCAGTGGTTCTCAGCCTGTGGTTTACAGCCCTTTGGGATTCTAGTGACCCTTTCACAATGGTTGCCCAAGACCTTTAGAAAAAACACAGATATTTATATTATGATTCATAACAGTAGCGAAATTACAGCTATGAAGTAGCAACAAAATAATGTTATGGTTGGGGGTCACCACAACATGAGAAACTGTATTAAAAGGTTGTGGCATTGGGATGCTTGAGAACCACTCTGCTAGACAATCGGGAAGTCCTAAGTACTGAGAATCCTTCTGAATGCTGATTTAGATAGATTTCATCCAACCCTTCCATTTACAAATATGGCAACTCTGTAAATTGAAAACTGTGGTGGGGTTAGTGTATATTCGGGGTTAGGCAGATTTATGATTTTGTTTTGCACCACTCACTTAATCATTCTGACGACTACATGTAGTAGAGGGTAATTTTGCCTTCGCTTTGAGATTAAAGGACTAGCATGCAGAGAAGTGGTTTTCTATTGGTTTTCTAGGGATACAGAGGAGATAAGATACAATGTCAGCACCAACGCCACAACACTCCTAGCATCTAAGTTAAGGACAGACTCTCACACATGCCCAGGCTCCATGTAGTGTTTTTATTGTTCAGACAACATTGTCCCATTGTAATTCTTAAAGTAGTACACAGAAAAAATAATAAATACAGGTGCTTACAGACAGCAAGCTTCCACAAAGCTACTCATGAAACCATACATATGTACTTTGTCCCTGTTCACCAAAAGCAAACAGGGATATTACACTGAGAGATTATTGACTGATATAAGGCCTTAAACATTTACTTATGAACTGAAGAATACAGCAATGCAATTCATATAGTAGTTATATTTTGTCTGGGGTAACCTGCTATATGGAGTGTTTAATTGAGCGGCTTCCCGTCAAAATTATTTGTGCTCAAATCATCAATTACATTTCCATGTGTGTCAGCACAAAGTTAGCTTATCAAAACCCCTGCCCTAAAGTACCCAGATCTCTTCCAGCGTATGCCTTGTCTAGAATTATTTGTAACTAGCATGCCCAGACAGGATTTAGATGTATTCTTGCCCAGAGAGAGCAAGAGACAGATTAAGCAACATTCCCTGAGGTCCTCTTTGCTTTAGAGCAAATACTCTTTATCATTCTAAGCTTCTTATTCTGAGTAATATTTGAGCTCAAACCTATGGCTTCCCCAGAACAATTCATGATACTGCCTCCTTGGTTGAAGTACTTGGATTTATTCCCTACTATTCAGGTTACATTCTGCTTTTAACTTAATATGTTCTTTTTCATTCCAGTGGTTTGACTTTTTACCATCACAGCTTCCTTCTTTATTTCCAGAGTTTATAGACTGTCACTGGGATTTCCTCTGGGTCTTTTAGCCAAGTCAGCCATCCTTTGCTCCTCCAGTCTTCTGTTATAACAGGCTTCCTGTTACTCATATCTCTGCTCTCACTCGCAATTTGTTCCAGATTTTCTGATGGAGATTCCCCCGAACCAAAAGCAATATTCCAGGTGCAACCACTTGAGACTTGAGAGCAGTATTTACCCTTCTCTTTTATGGTTACGTCTTTCATAACAGTAGTAGTTCAAAACAATACACCGCTGGGGTTGTCATTTTGCAGCAAAGCTCACCTGGATGGGACCCCATATACCCCCAGTTCCCTTCCAGCAGGTCTCTCTCAGAAGACAGCCTCTCTATGTTGTCTTCCCCTTCTTATATACATCTTGTTTTTCATTTATTTTCGTTTGGTGTGGGAAGCTGGCCTTGTTCCCATCGGACTTGTGTTTTGCTATTTGATCCCAAGATCTGTAACTCCTCTCGGACCATCTGTATTATTTCTGTGTCCTTACTAATGTCTGGCAACAGCACCCCGCTTACTGTCATCTGCTGATTTCATTAGCACGCTGTTTACTGTGTTCTCAAGATCATTAATAAGGATGAATAAACAGAAACACATGACTTAAACAGACGTCTGTTTGAAGTTCTCTTACGTTCCTCAACAAATTGGTGCTATTTTATCCTATCTTTCTGCATGATTGCATCAGTGTCTCATCCAGTTTATTCTATGCACACCCTGCTCTCATATCTAAGAGATTGCATTGATGATGTGCTTTTCTCCTGCAGCACCTTATAATCATCCAGACAGTTCATCAGCTTTGTCTGGCACCATTTACTCCTTATTAATTTCAATTTTTATTGGGCTGTTTCCATTGTTCCCTAGATTATAGCAGCTCTTTGCACCAGTAAATATGCCCAGCCTGATTTCTTCACATTTATTATTGTTGTATAAACCTAGACTGTAGGTGAGAAAAGAATGTAACGAGCAGGAATAGACTAAGTCATACAGCAGTTATTAGGAAGTCAACATTCACAGTGTATTGTGGTGATTGATTCTATCACTTTGGTTGCACTAAGAAAACACCTAGCATGTGTGTGTGTGTGTGTGTGAGAGTGTTTACAAAGAGTAATAATTGAGAAACAAAAACCCATAATGAATATGAGCAGTACTGTCCAGTGGGCTGGAGTAAAGGATTTAATAAAAGGGAAAAACAGGGAAAAGGGAAAAACAGGGGAAAACTAGATGAACAACAGTGTTGTTCTTTCTCTACTTCCTGGCTTTCTGAGATGTCAGCCTTAGGCTCCTGCATTGCAGACTCTAGCACCTCCAGCTGCCAGGCTTTCCTCGCCAAGGTAGACTGCACGATCAAATCATTCATCCTCTAAGTGGCACTAAGACATATATACAGAGGCTCATGCCTGCATATCTTCGTTCAAGGATTTAAGGGTCATTCAAAGATCTTTCTGTACACAAAGATAGAAATGGGCTGTGTGATTTTGAATGGTGACTTATGTCTAAATCATATTGAAAAATCAAATGATGGGATTTTGAAATCTGGCAGGAACCACAGCTGTATCTAGAGAATATCTAGGATGTTCTTGGCACTGTGGGACCACGATTATCTTAGTTCACAAGGACATCAACCCTGAAAGGCAGACATTTGGGGTACACCACTAATCTCGAAAGTGTCTTCATGAAGATCAGAAAGAGTTGTCCCCTCTTGAGGATACGGCCTCTGCCTGGGAGCAGAAACAGGATGGATCTAGGGCTTACTGATCTCTCAGAACAGACATACGTGCTGATAACATAGCCTGTCCAAATGTATGTAGCAGACCTGAATTTTCCCATTTAAATGAAGAGGAGTAAAAGTGTTCAATTGGGGGTGGAAACAAAACCAGTTTCCTCTGTCCCATATGGCTCATCTGGGGTTGGAATAAACCTAACACAGTTTTTTTTTAATGTGCACTAAGTTTAAACAATACTTGGAGCTTTTCCCCTAAGCCAATGGCTTTTAACCCACAGGTCAAATGATTCCTTAACAGGTGTCCCTTAAAAGTGACAAAATATAGACATTTACATTATGATTCATAACAGTAGGAAAATTGCAGTTATGAAGTGGTAACAAAAATGTTTTATGATTGGGGTCACCACAATATGATGAGCTGTATTAAAGGGCTGCAGCATTAGGAAGGTTGAGGACCACTGCTCTAAAAGAATATTTGGAACAGAGCCTTTGCTTAGACTCTTAACTATATTGTTAATTTTCCTTGTCTCCAATTACATAGGTTTAATCAGCCATTCTCGATTATGGAGTCTAACAATGAATGTGGGAAGAAAGTTGTATCCCTTGAGCTAGAAGACACCTTTCATAGTCTTTACCGTCCAGTTGAACTCTGCCTTCTTAGTTTGTTTATGTCCATTCAACATTTCACAAGCTACATAACAACAAAGAAATTAATATTGGTCATTCATTGGTATCTGTTGCAAACTCCAAACGCCTTTTAAGAAATATTTTTGAGTCCTGTGATTAACCTAAATTGTCAAATACTGCATGTTACGAGAGTGTAGAGGTTTGGGCAATTGGAATGTTTATGCGTATGTATGCATACACATAAACATTCTCCTGTATGGAATGTGTACACATATGTATGCATACACAAATGTTCTCATGTATGGAATGTGTATGCATATGTATGCATACACAAATGTTCTCATATATGGGATGCATACGCATATGTATGCATACACATAAAAGTTCTCATGTATGGAATGTGTACACATATGT
>LOJH01035036.1:0-11152 GCA_001685095.1 Ellobius talpinus | reverse complement strand
CACACACACACACACACACACACACACACACACACACACACACACCATACATACCTAGAGCCGGTAGGCGGGCTGGTGCTATGACTCATGGGTAGCATGCTGGTGTGGCCAGGCACTCCTAGGCTAGACCAGTTGTCGTGGGCTTGCAGCATGGACAAACACGCAGACGAATTGTCGGCATAGGCTGAGGGCAGAGAGGGGAGTTACCTGGCAGGTCTTTGAAAAAGGAGAAAGTGTAACAAACATGATACTAACAGCTGAGCCAACCTAACGCTGCAAACAAATGCTGCATGGGCACTAGATGCAGCAAGCAAGCCACTTAAGTGGCCCTCAGGGCAATATTTATTGTTTTATGTGAATTATTTGAAAATATATCCCAGTTAATGTAAGCTGTCTCTTATCATCCCACCAGATGCCCCACAGACACTGGTATTGCTTATCTTTTTATTTTTATGTTATTTATTTATATTTTGTGACAATGGGGATCAGATTCAGAGCCTTTCAAATGCTAGCCAAGTAAGTGCTGAGCCACTGAGTGACACCTAGAAAACTTCATTTAAAAAGTAAATAAATAACACTTGCCACTTTTCCACAGGGGGTTATTCTATAAGGGTTGAGTAGGCTTTGGAAACCAGGGCCTCACCAAATTAAAAATATGATCTCCCCGCCTCAGAGGCTAGCCTCTCATTGAACAGGTCTCCAGAGCTGTTGCCTTTCATTGGGAATCAGCTGTAATTACTTAATTGTTTTATGGTGTTCTTTAGCCATTTCCCCCTCCTTCTGGAGCAGACAGTGTTAGAGAGGAGGTCTCTGGATGTCCGGAGGGCCACCATACCCTCCAGCTTCTGGGTCTGGGAGGACCTGCACTGTGGCTGGTTCTCAGTAACACTGAGGGCCTGGGTTCTACACCTGGAGAATCTTTGTTCTAGTAGGAAATGCTTGCACCTGGATAATCCAATAATTGATTACCTTAGAGAGGTCCATGGAACATCTAAACTACAGATCAGTGAAAAGGCCCAGACAGCTGTCATTTTCTAAACCTGGAGGGTGTTCTGAGGGGCATGGATACTGAAAGCCTCCATAGAGACCTCTGGTAACCATCATCCTGACCAAGTCTCTTCACGAGCCACTAGGAGCTGGGCTCTCTATCCTGTACCCCTGTAGGAATGCCTCTCCACTGCTGTCCCCTCACCACCACCCCAGCCTCTGATGAACCAAGACACAGAACCTACTGGGAGAGTTGTTCCGATGAGCGTACGGGCTGGGGTAAGGGGATGAGCGGTGGTTCCTCAGAGCCGGGTACCTCTCACAGCCATGTGTGGAGGGAAGAGAGAGCGAGCCTCCAAACTGAGGGTGGGAGCTGGCAGGTGGACAGAGGGTGCTGGTGCCAGGAACAAGCCACCCCCCTGCTGTGAGAAAAGCATGCTGAGTAAGAGGCCCTTGCTTGAGACTCAGAACTGCCCTAGCCCAAACCCAGGAGTCTCTCTCTGGAAGTAAGAAACATCCAATGACCCACCCCTCAGTGCTAACTTATCTCAAACATCAGAGTGTGAAACTCCACTCCGTAAGCCTGAGATGCCCAGCTCTCAAGTGGCCTGAACTGAGCCCATTGCTCTGTCCTAGAGGACCAAACCTGAGACCTCCCCCAGCTTTTGTGGGATGTCTTTGTGGGATGTCTTTATGGCAAGAAGCTTTCTCTCAGCAACAATGAGATGCTTGTTCAAAGGAAGGAGCATGAAGACAGGAGGAACACAGTGAGCCACAGGTGGGACCCAGACTGCTCAGACTGCTCCTCCTCAGTCATGCTCCCGCCTCAGAAATAATTAGTGAATCCATTTCCTATTTGGTCCCTTCTGTTTTGACTCCTCCAGGCCTCCCCATTCTCCCCACAACATCTCCTCTCCAAGACAGTTAGCTACATGAACTAAACTAATTTTTAATTAAGCAAAATGAATGATCCATGAGACAATTTCCAAGCAAGACAGTTCTTCAGACAATACTTAAAAGATAGAGGTGCGCACACACACATGCACATACGTGTGCACACAAACACACGCATGTGCATGCACACACACACACACACACGCCCATGCCATCCTGTGTGGCCCCATACACAGGCTATCTCTTGCCTATTTCTCCCCGATCTGCTCTCATATGAGTAGCCTTAAGTCACAGCGGGGGACCTGTTTCTTAAATTCATTTGTCAAATTTGTAGAAGATGGTGTTAAAATACCAGCTGAGAATAGCTGATCTATCTGCACCCCTCTTTCTGGCTAAGAGAACTCCCAAAGGAATTCCAAAAGAACTAGCCCCTTACAAGGCACAGAAGTCAGGAGCCAAAGGGGACTAAGCAGGATGGTTGTTCATGTGTGTCTCCAAAGACAACCGTTCAGTGTTCAGCCACTAACAAGAGTGGAGGTCATCTCCAAGGGAGGGGGCTAAGCTGAATTCCCATCATATCCAAGTCTAAACTCCCAGGAGTCCACTCTACTTCTGGCTACTACAGAACAAACACACAAATCCAGAGTTCTTTGTCCTGCCAGTGTCCAAAGCCCAAGAAGATCAGGCAGCAGCCCCCAAACCAAAAGGCATTTGCGTTGATCACAAAGAAGGGACATCCTGCTAGGTCCCACATTGTTCCCAGAAAGCCTTCAGCTTCCCTGTAGGTTCTGGTTTTGGGGAATCTTAGAACTCAACAAGCCGTGGAGAGTGGAGGACCAACAAACGTACCTTGGGGATACCCTGGCTGCTGGCCATCCCCAGGTTCCTCCATCACATCTTTGTGGTCGTTTCTGAAAAAAGAAAAAAAAATCGGAGTAGTCAAAAGGAAGAATTACCTGGAGAGAGCAACTTCTTTCTACATGGTCCTTCGTCCCCGTCCCCGGGGTGGGGTTGGAATTCTCACCTTTCTTTGGCATCAAGGAAGGCTTTTGCAAAAGGATTGTATTTAATTTTCAGGGCTGTGATCTGAAAAACAAGGAAGGGCATTTACTAATTCAGACTTGACTGAATGGGGGAACCATGAGAAGTTCATGAGTCTGTCAGTACCAGGTTCAGAGTGCTGTGAATATACCGATAGCCGGGACTACATAGCAAGACCCTGAATCAAATGAAGGTGGGGGGGGGACCAAAGAAGGAAAAGAGAAACCAAGAAAAAACAGAAACAAGTCGAAATATTCAGATTGAATCAGAAAATTTTTCTATTTGGGCCTGAAATGTTGGAAATTAAAAAAAAGCAATTTGAGTGAGATTCCCAATAAATTTGGTCTCTATCATGTCTATAAATCAACAGTTCAGACATACCCTGGGGTTCCCGAGGAGTTATTAATAGCCAACAGCAGCACCGTTAAGGCCCCTTGGCTGCATTTGCCAGGACTTCACATTGCTGAGAGCAGGGACTGTCACCTAGCCCTTTCCAGGAAATTTTTTAAAAGCATGAAGTCCCGGCCTAGGCACAGCCAGGAGAGGACCCTCTCTCTCCCTTCCGAAGCCTCACCTCCTCATTCTGGTAGGCGGTCACAGCTATGAACTGAGTCTCAGGAAAGCAGTGGCTGGTGATCATGCGTTGTGGGCCCCCCACTCTCACAATGTGAATGCGAGGCTCATACTTGTGTAAGGAATTCAACATAATCTGTAGGAGATAAGGAGCAAACGTGGAGACCGTGCCCACCTCAATACCACAGCCTCCACAGCAACTGCTTGGTGATAAACGGACCCAGCTACGAAGTCTCCAGGAAACTGCCCTCAGTATGCACCCCATGGTGGGGTTTCTCAGTGTCTTACACATCTGCTTCTCGCTGCTGGTCCGGAACTAGGATATGAGGTGCTACACACTATTGAACCCTGACAGAATAAGGCCACAGACAACTTTAAATGCCTGCCTTGATGGCAACTTGGAGCTGAGTTTTCTAGCAACAGGCTCCAATAAAAGGCTTTCGAGAAGAGTGGCCGTTTGCAGACGTCCCACGGTGTTCCCTTTTGACTTCGATGTGACTGAGGATTCATAATCAAAGCCCACCTGACTGGGTCATTCAGAGTGATGAGGCCTGAGCAGGTTTCCCAAGAGGCAGGCCAGCCAGCCTGTTCCAGCCCCCACCCCAGCCTTCCAGGGTAAGGACTCCCAGCCGCGGACCTCGGTGTGACCCTTATCAGTTTAATTATAAACAGTACTAAAGATTTAATTGGGGAAGCCTGTGGTGGCTTCTGTGAGGCTGACAGAAGCTGAGGGAGCCCTTCTAGGGGGAGGTGCAGCCCTCTGCTCTCTGGGCTGGGCCCTGCGGCTGTCTCCCTGTCTCCCGCACACCCTACCTGGCCTCCTCCGTTGAGTTTGTTGGTGAGTTTGACTTTGCTGAAAGACACCGGAGCCTTCATCCAGTGGGCCCCGAAGTTGGGCGAATCTGGGTGGATGTAGACGCAGCTGGGCGCCTGAGGCTCTGGCTTGCCCCCAGGTACCCACTCCCCATTCACATACTTCCAGCGGTGATTGTCAGCCGCGACGAAGTCCAGCAAGAAGGAATACATGGCATTGGGGTCCAAACCCGACACGTTCACCTTCAGCACCGGGAACATCCTCCTGGAAAAGACAGGGCACAGCAGGAAGACCCCATCCGACTGGAGTGAGGAAGCCTGGCACCAAGTGTTTATTATGGTCAAAGAAGCACCCCTGCGGCCGGTCTCACAAGATTCTTTGCCTGAGCTTATTCAGCCCTAGAACTAAATCCATCTCCCCACTAAGCCCACAGTCTCTAGAGACAGCAGAGGGACAAACTGACCAAGGCTTTAGAGGACACAGGCAAGCCTGGCCACACCAGTGTAGACCTGGGGGAATCCTAGAGTTCGAATACCTCCTCCCCAGGTTTCGTCAGTGAAAGTTCCGGAGAAAATGGTGTTAGGAAACCCCTAGGGGCACTTAACGCAACGGGAAGAAACAGAAAGTCAGCCTTAAGCTGAAAACGGTTCTCTACACCTCTACACCCGGGAGGCATTCTCCAGGCCCCAGACCGCAGTCTTGCAGCACGCACCTACCTGCCGTTCTTGGTCACAATCATCTCGTTAGTTAGCTCCTTGAAGCGCAGCCACAGTTCGCTCTCCTCCAAGCCCACTCGCAGCTCGCGC
Organism: Ellobius talpinus; assembly: GCA_001685095.1. Lineage (NCBI taxonomy): Eukaryota > Metazoa > Chordata > Mammalia > Rodentia > Cricetidae > Ellobius > Ellobius talpinus. The sequence continues at coordinate 6,037 of LOJH01035036.1, read as the reverse complement.
TCCGTGGGATCGCCCTTCTCGCTGCCCGCCTGCAGCTCGCTCTCCACAGCGCTGAGCAGGTGATCCACTCGGTACTGCAGGCTTTTCCCTGCGCTCTCTGTGCCTGGGGAGCTCATCCTCCTGCCGCCCTTTCCACCGCCCCGGAGTCTTGACTGCCTACCCAAGAGCCACCTTCACTTCGCTCACTCCTCTTTTCCAAGTAAAAGGGTCACTCGCGAAACCCAAAGACCACACCTGGGTCCCAGCACATTCGCCAAAGGAGGGCCAGGACCGGGATGTGGGGGGAAGGGGGCGGGGAGAGGGGAGAGGGGCTGGGGAGCCGTGGTTCCACTTGAACTCCCGCAAGGCGCGACAAGAGTAAGTCTCCGGGGAAAAGAAAATGGGTCCCCTCCCCATAAATACAGCCCAAGTGGCCTCGCAGGGGGCGCGGCGGATTGGGCGGGACACCCTTTGAAGTACCGAGCCACTGCCCATTGGCGGTGTGCGGCCATATCAGACCGGCCGGGCGGGCCCGGAGTCCGGGGGGCCAACAATGGGCTCCGCGCGCGCTTCCTGTAAGGAAAGCGTCGGGCTCAGTCCCGACACCCCCGCCCTCCCCCAAATGTTAGCACCTCCATCAAAGCGGCGGGGCGGACCTTGGCGGGGGAGGGCAAGGAGCAGGGCTGAAGCCACCCAGGCCCCTGCTCGCAGAACAACTGCTAAGCTCTCCACTCCCACACTCATAGCGCTCTGCAAGCGCACCCTAGCACCTGCGGCAGTGGCCCTCAGAGTGTCCACGCTGCGCGCACCTGCGAGGGACTACGGCGGATCTGCGTCTCCCTAACCACTCCGAAGCCTCAGCCCCCAGAGGTGAAGCAGCTTCGGGACACATCCCCTCGCCCCGTGGACTGCCACTAACTCCCACTTCTGCCGTCCGGGTTCCCCTCGACCTTCACCTGCGTGGAGAGGGAAGGCCAGTGAGGATCTGTCCAGATAGCGACCCTAGTAGGAGGTGTCCTCGCATCCCACATAAAAGTTGGACTTTGGTGATGGTGGCTGCGCCTGCACCGAATGTGGCCCCGGGAGTCCCCGGCCTCTTTGCCCCGAAGATTATTGGAACGCACACTGGGCGCGTTTCCCTATCCGCCTCCGCGCCAAGCGGTGTGGGCAGCAGTTGGTTTATTACCTCTCGGTGAGAACCTCTGCCGGAGAGCGAGAGGAAGGTGACAAAGAGCAGGAAATAGTTCAATGGGGTCTCTTTAAACAATAACATTCCTCTAAAATGGGAGCCCAGGAAACGGGAAGGAAGCCAGAGATCGCGCCCAGTTCTTTAACGAGGGTCTGGGTTCTAGCCTCCGTTTCCACGTCTTCCACACGCGCACCCGACCCTGGAAGCTCCTTGGAAAAGGCCCCTGCATCAGGTGGGGCACCTACTTTTGAAAATCCTGTGCCTCTCCTAGTCTCCCTGGAAAGTCTTTGGGGTCGGGGTTGCGGGGTAAACCAGACCCGGTCTTCGGATTCTGCCTGCCTCTTGTTTCTGCGAGAGGGTTTTCTGGGAGCCAATCGCGGAAAGGCACTCCCGGAATGGGATGGGAACTCGTCCTGGGCTTCTTTCCCTTTTCCAACTGACTACTAGGCGCTGGGATTAGCTAGCTATCACGCTTATTGCTCTTTTGTAGTCCAGGACGTAAAGAAATTTGGGGCTGGCCCGACCATAGGGAAACGGTTCCTTCTGCAGACACACCAAAAGGCCCTCATTTGCACCCGGCCCTAGCCCTCCCGCAAAGCCCACCAGCCAGCTTGTGTGGTGGGTTTGCAAGAGTTTGCGGAAGAGATGCAGAAGATGCTAGGGCCTGAGACTCTCAGAGTCCCGGCACAGGGAATAAAGGGTCCACGCGGAGGGGACATGAAGACACGAAGGGTGGATCCAAAAGAGACTGGAGGTCTCTAACCTCTGGCATGAAGGTGAATCCGGCCTGGGAATGTGGTTCTTCACAGATGAATTTTTCTCCATCGTCCACGAAGCTCGTGGAAGATAGATTTGGATCCGTTCTCCAAACAAGAGGCGACAAATAAATACTACATTTTATACCGTGAACAGTGATATCGGCTAGAAGCAACTCTTCCAAGGCTTAGTTATTTCGGCCCTACCCTCTTCTGTGGTTGATTTCTGATCTTTGTCCCCAGAAGCTCGTCCATAGCCTTTTTCAAGGAAGTCTGCGTTGCATGACAGTTTACAGCCGAAAACTGCCTTCGGGCCAGCTATAAAGAATTCCCAGTTAATAACCTGCGCTTCCTTGGGAGAGGAGTGGCCTTCGCCCTACTTGCGATTCTTTTGCTTCTCTCCGGGTTTGCCTGCTCCTTGGGAAGCCTCAGCCTTCCCAGAAAAAGCAGAGAAGCTTCATGCCTGGGCCTCTGCACCCGCAACCTTCCCAGGAAGCACAAACAAAGGGGAAAGCCCAGGAACCATAAACGTATGCCCAACGCAATTCCCAGAGGGGTAGTTCCCCTGATCGTATCCCTTCCCAGACAACAAAGCCCCCCACCCCGTCCTTGGGAGTTGGGACTAAAGAGAGGAGACATCCTGGGTCCTGGTCTCACCTCCAGGGTCTTCTTTATTGAAAGAAAAGTGGGGGGAGTGTCTTTTGGAGGCTGGGAATAATGGAAATCCATACTGCAGAACACAAACACATGAGCCCAATTAATTGCTCAGATTCAGGGTACCAAGCTAGTCCTTGGCCACTTCTTGTTCCCCCAAGCTGACCAAGCAGACAGAGCACTCCCAAATCCTAAGTTAGTGCACAGAGACCCCCTTCAATGAGAATAATTGTCACCAAGTGGGGAAAGAAAAGGGTGACTTTGGTGGTTGCTTTTAAAACAGCACAGTTCACAGTTCTTTAGACTATTTAACACTGAACGTTTTATTTAAGGACATTGGATTATTTGCAATGACTGGTTTTGTAGAAAAGAATAAAGACCAGCAGGACTCACCTGTCACTCACTGGTCACTGACTGTGGGAAGCGGGTCACCCCACTGAGCAAGTGCAGAGCTGGGTGAGAGCTAGCTGAAGAAGGTGTCTTCTAGTCAGCTCCTCTCCTAGCTGTCCTCCTGAGCCACACCAGTGTCCTGGTGGTTTAGGGACAGGAGTTGATACATTGAAAACAAATAAAGCAGCCAACGTTTCTCCCTAACCTCTCTGATCTTTGAATCCAGAGCTAAAGAAAGAGCAGATAGCTAAAGTCTCTTCAGCCTCCTTACCTATGCGCTCCATGCCCAGTGGGTCCAGGTTTCTTCAGGAGTAAATCGGGGGGGGGGCGCTTTGTCTCGGTGAGGGTCTTGGATCAAGCCTTGGAGGTCATCCGTGCCTGAGAATGACTGCCCCTGCCTATTTTCCGTTTCTCCTGCCTCTCCCCTGAGCTGTTTCGTCTGGGTCCTTCTGCATGTATGGATGATGTGTGAAGTATTTGTGCCACACCACCCTGTCAATTTGTCTCTATGTCACTCTTGGGGTTTTACTGCCTCCCATGCAGATTTTATGTTTTTGCTGTCCCTTTGAGTTTCTGGCAGTCCTGGTTCTCTGTCATGCTATTTATCCCACTGTCTTCTATGGCTCCTTTTGCTTCTTTGGGGGCTGTTTGTGGCTCCTGGAGACCGCAGGGCTCTGCCTTAGACTCGGGCCTGATAGCTGTTTTTAGGTGACCATGGTGGGGTATTTCTCTTTAATGCTAGGCTTATTCTCCTGCCCTCTTCTTTAGCCCTTTTGGGGGGATTCCATATTTCTCCTTCGTTCCTCCCCCTGACCTGGGCCAAATCTGAGATAAATGGATCTTTGCACAGACGGCCCCATGCAGATGCCTTCCCTCATCTGTAATCCTCCTGAGCTCAGGGACAACCACGGAATTCAGATGTCCCTGTGTCCAGAGGAACAGCAGCCACCGCACTGAAACCCACCCACAAGTGGTGTTTTAACTACAGCTGACACAGCCCCGGCAGCCCTGCCGGTGTTCTAAAGGCGGCTACCACTGAATTCGGGGCAGCCTTCCTAGCTTCCTAGTTCCCAGTTTCCACGAGAGAACGGCAAACTGAGATGGGGCATCATTTGAATGACAGTGGAGACTCCACAGTCACACGGAAAAAAAAAACAGAGAGGGGTCAGAGGGTCAAAGCTGCAGATATTATGGTGAGAAGCTTTGGCGCTGATGGAGAACCGGAAAACAGAGGGCTAAGTCCAAAGGGGGACTCTGAAAGGGAGGGTGCCTGCCAGACTTCTTACATGGGGGAGCTTTGGTGGTCTCCAGAGTCCCCGTAGGAGGAATTGAAGTCCCACAAAAGTCCTGGAAGGGAAGAGCACTGATTTAGAAGCTTTTTATAGGAATGTCAAGGGGCATTGAAGACAAAAACAGTAACAGGTCAGGAGCAGAATGATGGAAGTGTGAGAATATCCCAGGAGGGTGACCAGCAGGGGACAACTGCAGGCAGCTTCCAGGAGGAGTGGGTGTGAGGGAGGAGGCTGTGCCCACCTGCTGACACCAAGCCCACAGGAAAGGGGGTGAATGCCTGGGGGAACTTGGCTGCGTGAAGGACTGGAGGGGAGTTAAGATAAATCTCCCCAAAGATCAAGGGCAAGGCTGATAAAAAAAAATGGGGACGGGAACTCTTCACACACTTCTGCGAACAGATTCCCAAACTGTGGCTCCCACCAACAGACCCAAATCAGCTGAAGAGAAGTCAGAATTAGCACCTTCAATGACCCACACTCTGGTTTCCAGACCCCAGCCCTACCTCAGAATACAAGAAAGCCTATTGTATGCAGGGGATTGTGTACACACGTCATGTAGACACACAACCCTGCAAGGTGCCCACAGTCTTCTACAGATAAGACTCACGGAGAAGCAAGGAAAGTGAGTGTGTGTGTGTGTGTGTGTAGGTGCCTACAGAAGCCAGAGGCATCAGCTTTCCCTGGAACTGGAGTTACAGGCAGTTTTGGGCTGCCTGACATGGCCATTGGGAACTGAACTCCGGCCCTCTAGAAAAGCTGTGTGTGTGTGCACACTTGTGTAGAGGACAACAGAGTACACTCTTTCTCCCTGGTGGACTCCAGGGATCAAATCCAGATCATCAAACTTGGCATCAAGAGCCCTTACCCACTGAGCTAGCTTGCCCTCCACAATCACACAAACAGCGTAGGTACAATGGCCTAAGACTTCATTTTTGAAAAAGAAAAAAAATGTATTATTTTATGTGTGTGAGCGTTCTCCCTGAATATTGTTCTTGGGCCCTTGCATGCCGGGTGCCTGTAGAGGCCAGAAAAGGTCAACTGATCCCCTGGAACTGGAAATACAGACAGCTTTGAGCTACCATGACAGTCTGGGTGACCAATACAGGTTCTCTGGGAGCACAGCCATGGGGCAATCTCTCCAGTACCCCAGATTTTATTTAAAAAAATGCTTTTTATTTTTATTTTACTTTATTTTATTGCCAGTCATGGTGGTACACATGGCAGCACAGAGGAGGCTAAATCTGGTGTACATAACTAATTCCAGCCAGCCAGAGCTACATAATCAAACCCCTAATACACACACATATGTATATATGACATTACATGTATTACATTACATGCACATGTGTGTGCAAGCATGTATTTATGTGTGTGGGCACACATGTTCCACGGTACTCACAAAGAGGTGAAAGGACAATCTGTGGGAGTCAGTTCTCTCCTTCTGTCATGTGAACTCCAGGAATCAAACTCATGCCCCAGAGAAGGGCTTTGGATCTCCTAAAACTAAAGTTAGAGACAGTTGTGAGCTGCCATGTTGGTGCTGGGAATCAAAGCCAGTCCTCTGGAAGAGCAGCTGGTGTGGTGTTCTTAACCTCTGAGCCATCCAGTCCAGCCCCTATGACTGCATCTTTAATACAGTTTTAAAAGCCTTTCGGGAGTTGGTCCCTGAGTTGATGACCACACAACAAAGGGATAAAAGTTCAAAGAGTGTAGCATGAGGGGCTGCTTGTTGGGGTTTCCATCCCGCCCGGTACCCCACAGCTGGCAAGTCCCAAAGA